>JAODKL010000142.1:506144-516513 GCA_026780765.1 Petrocephalus schoutedeni
ACGATGCACCGAAAACACAATGCCCCCCCCCCCCCGCCACCCCCCCACCCGCCCGGTGTTGTTTGCTGTTGGGCCGGTCATAGGATTAATTTTGGAAGCAGAGCGCGGGGGTGAAAAAAAATTTAAAATAACTGTCATGCGAGTCGACAGGCGGTGATTAAGGTTTTAACTGATCATCCCCTCTCTGACAGCTAACCAGCTATTATCTTAAAGGAATCAAACGAATGTTCAAAGCTCAGGCCGAGCATAGAACATGAAAGGAGGCGTCAGGCCAGTGGCAGCTGACAAGCCGGAGGGAGACGAGGGCGCGAGCGGGCGAGCGAGGGAGTGAGCGAGAGAGCCGGGGAGCGCGAGAACCGGCGAGAGAGAGACAGGGGCAGAGAGAGAGAGAGAGAGATCTTTATTTTCCATTTCACCACAGGGACTTTTGACAAACTGATCTCGGAACAGGAGGACTGACGTGAGGCGACATGGCGACACAATGAGCAGCTTTGTTTATTTATGTGGGAACCGGCCCGAGGAAGAGAAAGCAGCCGAAGGCGTCTGACAAAAGGCGGTGCCAGGGGTCACCTCTCCCCGGCGCCCTCTTAAGGTGGTTTGAACTCGTAGACACTGTACAGTCATAAAATAATTCAGTACCCCCACCCCCCCAACGCCGTGTTTTTTTTCTTGCGTGCGGCTTGCAGGCACAAAGGATGACAGGTGTCAGCTTTTATATCTGGGAATCTTTAAGGTGGATCCCTTTTCGGGGGACACCTGCCGGCCCCTTTGTGCTTTACCTGGAGGGACACGTTCGCCGGAGCTTTCCATAACCCTCTAGAATCAGAATCAAAAACGTGATTTTTCTATCTTTTTTCCATCTACCGTGCGATTGTGCGCAAAAAAACAAACGAAGGTCACACCCTCTCGTGTGAATATATGTAAGGGATGACTCCCTAGATTTGGTTTGGATGATAGATTTGCAACTCCTCTTCTTGAAATGCCGTTTTTTTTCTTCCAGCAGGGAAGAAGGAAACGTCCATTTCTTGTTGTAAGAACCTTTCGTCTAAGCTGGCCTGTGCCTTAATCAAGAAAGACAGAGGTCAAAGGTCGACCACGTCAAAAAGACTCTAACCGAACAGTTCATCCTGCCCAAAGGCCCCACTGGTGTGTAGTGGTGCTGAAATCCGGCATTTGCAAAGCATCACCCAAGCTCTCATGGGAAAGATGTGGCTCGGGAGAGCTGGAATTGTAACGGGAGCTCTCCGGGACTCAAGGAAAAAAAGAACAAACCCAAAAAGCGTGTTGCTGACACTGCTTGTCGAGATGTGAGTAAACAGTGCTCAGCTCTCAAGAGGCAGGTTTGCTGTGACACTGCGCTTGTCTGGAAGCGATGCTATTTATGCACGGGTCATGGAGCTGAGACAGTTGCGGGGGAGGGACGGGGGACGACAGCGAGCGAGCGTGGCTTTAAGGTTGAAACTCGGCCCGACACTCACACAGAGACCACACCTCTGGTCAGGTGTGTAAAGGTAGAGGGGGCGTGCGTCAGGGGCACAAACATCTGACCAGTTTTTCTCACGGGTGGGATTCTAAGAAGATGAAATAACAACAAAATGAGAAAATAATAGAGTAACCCAACAGTGATGTCACTGATGTATGCACACACACACACGCTGACACAGACGCTGCTGTCACACTCTGCGCTCCTGCGCTTTGTCTTGTGAGGAAGTTGGCTGCATTGCGTCCTCTTCATGCCAGAGCATTTTCTGTCTCTCAGGGAGTCTGTTGAAGTAAGAGTTCAACCTGATTAAAACCTGAGGTTTTCGTAGCCCGCGGGTACGGTGGGATCGGCGCCCTCTTTAGTTCCGGGTGTTTTTTTTTTTTTTTACCAACGTCACGTAAGCAGGAACGCTCGTCTGCGCCTAATGACATTTTCGCCTATGTTTTTGGACTTAAAAGCTTAATGTCTTTCATTTACCAGAACATTGACACTGTTGCTGCGTCAGGTGGCGTGACAGATTGACACACTGATCCCCTCCCTGATGGAGGCGCTCAGAATAGGCAGGCCGTGTGTGTGTGTCTGTGTGTGTGTGTGTGTGCGTGTATGTGGAGAAGCTTGTGAAGAACTTTCTTTTGGGTCTGGTCTTTCCAGTTGTTTTGGACACATTTTAGGTGGCATTGTGTGTGTGTGTGTGTGTGTGTGTGTGTGTGCGCGCATTGGGGGGGGGGGTGGCATATATTACACTATGAGTGTATATTATGTATATATATTACCATGAGTCCCCAGTAAAATTCGTCTTTTTTTCTTAAACAAGGTCCACATTAAATCATGTGGCCGAAAATATCAGACTCTGCTCATTGCCGTAAGTGGGCATTATGTCACGTGTCCAGTTTGATTCCAGCTTTTGTTCCGTGTTTATCCAGAGCAGCTTAGGAAATCATTTCCCGGGTGTGGTTGCACCATCCACAAGCAATGGAGGTTTAGCCACACTCATACCCGAGCGTGAAGTTTACCATCATCCTGCAAAAAAAAAGGGTTTTCAGTCTCGCCCGAGCATTTAACAGGTGCAGTTGAAGAGTGATGTTCACCACTGGATCCGAGAGTCAACTGGAAACGCAGACCACCTCTGATATTCCCCTTCAACTTCAGGCACAGCAGTGACACTAACAGTGGACATAAGATTCCAACCTTCTACTTAAAAACACAGGATCCCACCCTAGTAAACCACAGAGAACCAAACAGCACAGCTGACATGGGCTCGAACCCATGTCAGTGCAACAACAATTTGCAGAAAGCTGGCCTGTCAGTGCAAGAAGCTGTTGACGGTTGCAGCCAGTGGGCTTCCCCCATTGGAGAAGTTGACAAAAACCATTCTCTTTGAAACTTTTCCTTCCCCCCTCAGCAACCCCCCAAAATTGTTCTGCGTAATTTCACTTACATGAAGGTGGATTTACCAACTATATCAGCAGTACTGAACCGGTAAAATTCTTTCTTGCACCATCCAGTCAGGAACATGTAACAAGTAACAGGATTAGACAGCGCAAAATATAACAAAGGCCTCACAGAGCATCAGAGCAGACACATGCCAGGGAACTGCAGAGGGACATGTTTATAGGGTAAATATGAAACAAATGGAAGAGATGGCTGGAACAGAATACATGGCAAAATAAATGATACATATATGAAATATCACATAAATAAAAGAAATGACTAAAACAGGAAATATGGCAGCGTAAAGTGCGAAGTGTCAAACTGTCCAGTAAAGTGTACTGTGTACAGTGCCTTTATGAGGCTGCAGTATTATCGCTGTGTCCAGTAAAGTGTCTTGTGCCTTTATGAGCCTGCAGTATTATTGCAACACAGTATTACTGTATTGAGTTGCCAGATTGCACATTAGTTTCTGGAGGAGCATTGACACTTGACCCCAAGAGCGCATAGTTAACGCGGTGATGCCGGGGTCAGTCACATGACACAGAGTTTTTGCCGGCCTGTTTTCTTGCTTGCTGAGGCAGCCACCATGTGCTGTGAAGCTCAGGAGGAGATGATTGAAGACACTTGAGGAACCTCTGAAGGGGCTGTGACAAATCTGTCGCAAGAGTGGGAGGGGCCTCCACCCAAACAGCGATATGCCTGAAGTTGAAGGGGAATATCAGAGGTGGTCTGCGTTTCCAGTTGACGCTCAGATCCACGAGGAAGCCATTCCGCAGTGGTGAGTCTCTCAGAAATGTCGGCCGCCTGGGAAAATCACACGCCTTGGCAGCTTGGAGGATTTTTTGGTTGCATTAAACAGGATCGCCTGAAACGCAGCGTGGATTCCTCGCCATCCCGCCTGCCGCCAGTCCCCGACGGCTCGTGTTTGGGGAGAGGGACGTCTCCCCCGGGTGAAGGCCACCATCATTTTAACTCCCAGTATATTATTTATTTTTAAATTTTTTTATTTGGCAAGGCTGCAGTTTCCGCCAGCGGCGGGAGAATGAACACGTGGACGCGCTCTGTAGGACCTCCGCGGAGGACGAGTCCTATCTATAAAGGAGCGGCACCGGGTGAGATCATGGGTTTCAGGTGCTTGTTAGCTGAAAATGGCCCTGGTACCTCCCTCACCTGTAGGAGTAACACGAGAGCCCAATTCAGTATCAGTAAATAAACTTTCATTATTGCTCTATCATAAAGTATTTAACCTTGAGTGCGTCCCTGACACACTCTAGCAAACGACATCATTTTGTCTCTAAACGCTTCCTCAGTGACATACATATGCCACGTTTTTGTTCCTTTAATCCATTTACATCGCAGAATATTCCGGCAATTCAGGTTAAGTGGTGTCCCCAGCGGTACTCCAGCACGTTCCCCCGGGAGCGACAGTTTTGGTTAGAAGTCTAGGTCCTTAATCAATGTGCCACCTGCTGTCGGCGTATGAGATCCCGCATGCAGCTGTGCGGCCGATCGCTCCGTCACGGCTGTCCGGAGCAGACCTGCTGACCTCCGGTGGGGGAAATGCCCGTCTCCGGGAATCACGACTGCTGTCTGTGATTCAGCCGCAGCGGTTTCAATCCCAAGTGCTGCCCAGGAAACCTGAAAGCAGCAGATGGGCCAGGAAGCAGGATGGGGCGTCGGGGGAACACAGACACATACACATACAGACAGACATAGACACAAATATGCACAGAGACACATACAGACAGACACAGGCACACAGACATAGATACAGACACAGACAGAGACATGCACACAGTCATATACAGACAGTCACCGATATAAACACAGAGAGACGGACACATACAAAGATACACATACTGACACACAGACGCAGACAGACATAAACAAAGGTACAGAGTTACATACACAGACAGACAGACAGACAGACACAAATGAAAACACAGACACAGATATACATACAGACAGACACAGTCACAGACAAGCAGACACAGATGCGCACACAGGCACAGATACGCACATAGACACAGAAATGCACAGAGGCACAGATACACATACAGACACAGATATGCACACAGACACAGATACACATACAGACACAGATATGCACACAGACACAGATACACATACAGACACAGATATGCACACAGACACAGATATGCACACAGACACAGATACACATACAGACACAGATACACATACAGACACAGATACAGACAAGCAGACACAGATGCAGACGTAGACAAAGACACACACACAGATATACCTGTAAAGACTCATACAGACACACAGACACATACATCTGTATTCATATCTTTATGGGGAGTTTCTATTTATTTTATGGGAAAAACCCTAATCTCAACAAATAACCTTCACCCCTACCCAGCCCTAACCTTAACCATATGCAATCAAATGGAATACAAGACTTTTGGCATCTTTAGTTTATTGATTGCTGTCAGAGATTTTGATCAAATTGAGCTTCCCCTTGTGGGGACAGAAAAAATGTCCCCACAGGGTAAATAGTCTCAGGTTGTTATTATATTGTGGGGACATTTGGTCCCCACAATGTAATATATACATGACCCACGCACGCACACACACACAGGTAGATTGTTCTATGAAACTGAGCTGTGCCTTTGTGGGTTAGGGTTCAGGTTAGGGTGGGAATTCGCAGTGTGTGTCAGTGAAAATGAGGGACACTTAAAACAACAAAACCCTTTAAATTCTTCGCAGAAATACTTATGTACAGCACTTACACTGCACATGCTGTGCGTCGATACATCCGTCTTGCAACCGCTTCTCCAGTACAAACTAAATGTACACGATACATTTATATTTAACGTACTGTGTGCATTTATCACGAGTCTCTCAATCGGGGCGACTCAGTGCGTGGCTGCGCGCGGGGGACACACAGATACGCGCGCAAACACGTACGCACATGCTCGCAAGCACGCAGGTGAGACGGGCGCCGCATGTCGCCCTCACGGGAAAAGCTCTCGCCTTCGCACTGCGTGACTTGAGCTCGGGCAACAACTAAAGAGGAATAACAGGCTTTCATGCGCGGCTGTTTGTTTCGCCTGTCAGGCCGCTCTGAGTGACAGGGCCATTATGGGGGGAAGGGTGTGAATTACTTCACATCCAAGTTATGGATTATAAATTATCACAGCCTAATCCCCCATAGGGAAACTCAAACCCTCAATGCAGCCCTATTATTCTGTAATGGATGTCTGATTTGAGAATTAGACACTCAGGCTGTCAGGGAGCAGGTGATATAGCACCAGGCCCCGGGGCAGGGAGGCGGCCCGGCGTAACTCGCTGGCAACATGATCGGCATGGTATAAATCTCCAGGAAGGCCTGTGCGCTCTGCGAGCCTCCTTCCTGTCACGGCCTGCCCCGGTGGCATTGCGGCGTGCTCGAGGAAACACGCGGTGCATCCTCTCACTGGACCCCTTCCTGCCACCTGACCGCTTCCAGCTCCCGAGAAACACCCCCCCCGCCCCCACCCTCCAGGGGTGGTTTGACTCAACCGAGGTGTTTATTTACAACAGAGAAATCGCTTCTTTTTTTTTTTCCTTTCCGTCGATTCGGGCCACTCCACTCCAGCTGAGGGGCAAATGTCACGCTGTTTGCGTTTGGAGATTTATGACTTTATAGAAAAACGCCTCCACTCCAGCACGTTTATGCGTATAAGAGACTGGATGAGTGTGTAAATAATGGTGCAGATGGACAGTGTGGCGGTTTTCGTAACGGCCCTTATGAAAGGAAGAGGCTGGCGGCATTTATTGGTGTCCGTCCCACTGGTGTTCGAGGGACAGCGGGGAGGATTTCCTCTCTGGCGCTCGCCGACTGCCCCTGCCCGCCCTCCGCCAGCACATTCGCTCCCCCCGGCCGTTTATCCTCTTTCAGTACATTCAGGATGCCGCGAGGACAACCTGCTAGCGTAATGGACGCACTGACTCCGAGGACGAGTTATCCTACATCGGAAGATTTCTATAAATGAATACATGCCAGTGCGGAAAAGAGAAACTCGAAAATGACAAAACTTCATTCCCTTAAATAGCAAACGACTCAATGCTGGCCTCCTTTGAAATAATACTCCCCGATCGTGTCAAAGATACATTCTTTTGTCATTCTCCGCTTCCTTTCAATGGTTATTCAAGGAGGAAATGCGTTGAGGAATTCACCCGTGGCTCATTATAATATAATTATACGGTCATTTTCCCGTTTAAAAATTGAGGACTTCTCAAGTGAGACGGGGTTTTAATTGAAATGGATGGGCCCGTGCTGGGATCACATGGGAATCTATGCATGTCCATACTGTATATTTACACCCTAAAATGTCAATGCGTCGTGACCGTACAATGTACTTACACCCTCAGTTTCAGTGCGTCACAGCCATACAGTGTATTTACACCCTCAGTTTCAGTGCGTCGCAGCCGTACAGTGTATTTACACCCTCAGTTTCAGTGCGTCGCAGCCGTACAGTGTATCTACACCCTCAGTATTTCCCTGTTACATCTTAACATCACTTCAACCTACAGTAAGTTTGCACACTATTGATGAGCTGTGTCTTTCATTTTAAGGCCCCTGTCAATACGCATGTTACCTATAATACAGTCATAATCACAAACATAATAAACCTTAAGTAATGCTTTCTCTGTCATAACGGTGAAGTTATAAATGGCACACATAGAATAACAATAGAGAAATGGTATATATGACTTATAAAAATGCAAAAAAAAAGAATTAACGCACTTCAACCAAACTACATTCAACCAACCTGCTGGTCATTTTTTTGTCATGATATTAGCAGAGAAGCAGTTTATGAGACGATATTTGAATATAAACGCTAAAAGTCAACATCCCCACTCGCCAGACGATACAATGAGGTAGTTTAAAACCTGATCCGTCTCCCTCATTTCCTGACCCAAAGGTGAGGCTGTGTTATGAATAACTGAAAGCAAATGCTGCAGTTTGCTGGAACTTTCCTGCTATATAGTCATATACTGGCATGCTCTGACCACTTATTCAATTGCGGTTATGGTGTGTAAGTGAGTGTCTATGTATATATATCTATATAAGAACAGCCAAATGGGAGTGTGTGTCCGTGTATATGTACTCACACACTATAATACACATACGCTCCATTGTAGTGTAGTTGTTTCTTACAACTTCTTTTTTTGCGGTACAACGTCTTTTTAAAATTTGCTTGAGATTTGCCAAGTTGGCCTATTGTTATGATATGCGTAATTTATGGCGTGCCGTTACGCAACCAGTGCCTAACAACCCATTTCTTTTCAAGTTAAACTTTAAAAACAGGGCCTGTCCTTTCATAAAAGAGATGTGTCCGGTGTGCATCCCGGCAGAGACGCACATTATGAAATATTGCGTTCTGATTGTGCAGGTGTCGTGCTGAACTTTAAAACTTTCCCCCTGGAGACAAGCAAGGGTGTAGGGGGTGGGGTTTGGGGGGGGGGGCAGTTGCAGCGGATAGGTGCATTTCATCCAAAGCTAATTAAATGGAGCCTCTTGTTTGCACATGTCGACAGGGGCATTTGATGTGGCTTTCGTGTGAGGAGAGCACAACTCGTCCATGCGACCCTACACTTTACGACGTGACACCCCCCCCCCCGCGGACGGGCTATGGACATGTGCTCCCAATCCCGTGGAAGCAGGCAGACACGTGTTCTGCAGTATTAGCTAAGAATCACAGAGCAGCAGAGGTGTGCCCCAGCAAACGCCTCATGTTTATTTTCTTAAATTAGAACTGGAATCGACATTTAACCCAAATAATCCCTAAATCTAGAATGGTGGCCCCCTTCCATGTGCCGTTAATATTGCCATGTCCTAACGCAGCCCAGATGTCTAATATTAGATGTAATCTGTTGAAACAGTCATGTTTATGTAATTTTATTTTTCACTGCAGTTGTTTCCAGTTAGGGTGTTTAAAAGTTTTTTAATTTAATTAAATTGCAGAATTTGTGACTGCGGCGGAGCGGCGTAAGAAAATGAAGGCCGTTTGGACGCCCCGCAGCACCACCTGACATTCTACGAGAGGCCCGCAGAGCTTTGATTTACAATGTTTTGCCGAAGGCATCTGGACATATTCCAGAGACAAGTTAATCAGGTTTTTGTTTTGTGGCCTGAGTGCGATTAATTTGCGGTGTGCAGACGCCGCGTGGCCAGATGCTCTGCCGGGGAGAGTCATTACGGCGGCGTGGGGATCCCGGCTCACGCTCACAGAGAACGTCTCCCTGCTTATTTATCACGGTGACATTCACTAAGGCCATCCTCGCACGTGACGTCAAACTCACCGGTCAACAGTCACTGATATCAGTCACCAAGTATGCTCCAGACCGTGAGAGAGCCTTTACTCCCAAAGTAAATGTGCCGGTTATAGAAAGTGCTTTGCATTGTGCTTTGCATCTTTGCATATATATAAGTGCTTTGCATCGTGCATTCTTTCAATTCCACTGCAGATAAGAGGAAACGGACATATATTTTTGTCTTTAGCTCTGCAGGCAGTGAAGGGAATGGCGTGTCCTCCTAGCAGCAGGACACACTGCGAGGCCCGAAACAGCGCCCCCTGCTGCTGAGGGTGACTCACCACTAGGGCAGGGAGACACCATGGCCACCTTTACACCGTTCCCCTAATTCCATCCAGGACACTCTTAAGTCCCAAGCTTGGGACAAAATGACCCCATGACACGCCAATCCTAACCCCTCCCACCAGAGCACCCCCTGGCCTCCATCACACGTGTATAGAGACTATGTTCGGATCCAGGTTTCATGTGCGTAGTAGATCGCCGTGGCGATCACATCAGAGGCCTTTTCCTCCAGCGGCTTCCTCCTGCCTTCTGCCTGCACCACACCCCCTACCCCCAGGAAGTGGGGAGCGAATACGCCCTTCGGCCTCCACTTGCTTTCAGCCTTTGCGGGATGGCGGGAAAGTCACAGTCAGTTGCCAGGATACAGAGCGGGGCAGGGATAATAATATCAGGTGCCGATTTTAACTGGGAGAGTGTTTACAAGGCGGCGGCTCTCAAACCCTCGAAAGGAAAAGCAAGACGTGGCAGACAGCCTTTGAGGAAGGGGGAGGACAGGACAGCACGGCCCTTCGGAGCACGGCAGAAGGGCCGCCTGACTCACGGCGCCGGAAAGGCCCGCGCCGCGCCTGCCGGACGACGCCGTAACGTCACGCTGCCGCCCAGAGCTCCGTGCCGGCTTTATGATATCATGCTGCACGGCGCACAGCCATAACAAGCCGGGGATGTTTGTGGACACAGACTCGGCGCGGAAGGTGGACCGAGTGGCTGTCTGCACCAGACAAGGCTCCTCTATGGCGAGTGATGAGAACCGACAGTGGTCCGTGGGCGACGGGCCCATGGCCGTAGGGTCCGGCACCTTTGGCTAGGCCGGCTAGGGTGGGGAGACAGTGGAGTGGGGGGGGGGGG
>JAODKL010000142.1:529742-539901 GCA_026780765.1 Petrocephalus schoutedeni
TGGCCCGGCGACATACCAGGAGGGTGTGTGTTTGTGTGTGCGTGTGTGTGTGTGTGTGTGTGTGTGTTTGTGTGCTTCCTGCTAGCCTAACAGAAGCTGTAATTCAGGTAGCTGGCTACTCATAGTGCTCCTTCTGCACTGCCCCCCTTCTCATGTTTACTCCGACACAAACCGTGACACGCTGCCGCTTGCCGGTCCTGCCTGGGTGTGTCGGTGCGTGCCCCCCTGCACTCTCCCCCCCGCATCCCCTGTGTGCTGACTGCTGTCCCCTCTTCCCCTCTCAGGTGGTGGCCCTCTGCACGTGTCCGGAGCTGCTGGAGAGTCCCACGTTCCCAGAGGATGCCAAACTACGGGCTCGCCGTATCCTGCAGGGCTGTGGAGGGAAGAGCTTAGGTGTGCAGAGAGAACCTGTAACTCTCACTTTGCAAAAGGAGTCGCAGAGCCGTCCGTGTCTGTGCCGGGGACGCAGCCCTGTAGTCAGGGACACACCTGAGCGGGGGAGGGAAAAACGAGGCGAGGGGGACAGCCAAGGGGTTAGGCAGGGGTTTGGCACTTTTTCGCACAAGTTTGGGCGGTTATGTGCCACGTGAAATGTGCAAGACGAGACTCGCAGAATGGGGCAGAGCTGGACCTGTTCTGCTCGTGCTGTTTGTGTACATTGTGACTTTATTAGCTAAGCATTTCAATCCGAAGCGGTTCTCAGAGGCAAGAAAAGGGTCATCAGTTGCCGACAATGACCTCATTCATCTCAGTATCGTCCTGGGCTTGATGTCTCATTCCGGAGTGTTCCGACGGCCAAAAATCCCCAGCCACCACGTCACCCTGGGCCGTCTCCGGACACCGAGAGCCCCGGTCCCTCGTAGAGACTTTTTCCGACAGTAAGATAAGTCGGGTTTTCTTCTCCCTTCCTTGCTGTCCCCTGCCCCCGGCCAGCAGTCCGTGACACCCCGCGCTCCTGAGTTCTTATTAACCTCGCTGCACAGGCCCAGCGCAATCCGCCAGACGACGCTTATCTGCCCGCTTTATAATAGATCAATCTGAGCGGCTAGGATCGGGCAGGGTGGTGTTGGGGGGGGGTGATGGTCCCGTGGCGGCCAGCCCGTGACAGCGCCCCCTTGCTACGGAAGAGGCGGAGCCACGGAAGCGACTTCTTGAATGACCCGCGGGTCTGACCCGAACCAGAGACGGCCGATCCAGGTGTCTATGTGAAAGCCTGATCAGACTACCGATCTACATTGCTCCAAAAGACACGGAGATTGAACACGGGGAGATGCACCTTTGCCTTGAAGACCCCCCACCCCCCAAAATGGGGGTCACCTCAGTCTGCCTCTGCAGTAGGGGCTGTCCTCCCTCCACCCCACCCCCACATTACCTCGGCCTGCCTTCCGACAGCAGGCCTGTTGCTGGCCCCATATTTACTGCACCGGGTGCTCGCCACTGCATGGACCCCATTTCCCTGTTTCATACGAGCCAATTGTATCCATGCCGTCTGCCAGCTGGAGCCCAGTGACGGTACTGAGCAGGACACGCTGAACCCCAAAACCACCCCACACCCCATGCATGGCTCGACGGCACCAGCACGGGCCACTCTGGGTATTACACAAGAGCACCCAGGCTAGATGCTACAAGTAACGATATCGAAGGCCTTTGGAAAGAATGACTGTAAAACAACGTCTGATGTCATAACTGAATGTGTTTCATTGTGTGGCTGGCTTCTAGTGCTCCAAGAGAGCGCCCCAGTTTAAAACGCAGGCTGGCTGATGCCTCGCACCCACACACCCTTGCCAGCTCCCGTCTCCTGAGGGCTCTTCTCACCTCCAGAACCCTTAAGTACTGCTCAAGCAGGAAGGAAGCGGCAGGTACCCTGGCGTGCAGAAGCGAGCAGTCCCTCACCGCCGAGCGCCCAGCACGGGATGCATTTTTATGAACTCGCCGACGCAATCGCTGACGTCCCCGCGTCTGAAATAGCAATTCGAGATGCGGCATGCATCGGGATGTGACTTCCTGTTCGAAATGAGGCTGTTTAAGTTATAAACCCCAATTTAAGGCGAGTGAAAATTCGATAAACATATGGGTGGAATGGGTTTTACATGGGCTCTCTTATGAAATGAAAGCGTAATTTAATTCCTACTGTTTTTTAGGGTTGGCAGGCCAATATGAAATGGATGGGGGGGAACGGAGGAAGTCATTAATGCATCAGTTGTGTGAGAGGCTATGCACACACTTCCCCTGTGTCTCTGTGCGTCTGAGGAGGGCAGGCGGGTTCGGCAAACAGAGAATGAAATAAAACAATTACTGAAACGAAGCAGCTTATAATTGGTTTTGCTTTATTTGGTGGCATTCTCCTGTCTGCTCCAAGTGGATCAGCTTTCGAAGTGGCCGTTTTCGAAACACCCTGACGTTTGTGAAAGTGAGCGTGCTTCCTGTTGTGGTGCAAGTGGATGGGCTGTTTTTTACATCGCCATTAAGGGTTGAAGGTTAGGTTACTCATTTGAGTTCCCTTCTTTAAATGCCTGGCTTTTAAAACAGAGGATTGTCGGTTCTGAGTGTTTTACCAGATTCTCACTCTTTAAACTGAATCAAATTATAAGGGACAAATTGATTTTCTATAAAATTCTATCCGGTGCACTATATTTAGTCAATTTGCAAAGGCGAATTAACACAGTTGTTAAACGTCCGGGTTTCGCATCTTGCTCCTAGTCAGACATCCAGTGTCAGATTTCTCCATTTTTTTCCTTCACTGAATATCACTCCAAAACACAAAGTTACAAAGGAATTTCACTGCGGACACCGTTTTGCTATGATGATGTATGAATAGACAGGTGAAGGGATTCATCTTGGTAAAATGTGGCGTGAAGCCTTCAAGCGCGGCAGCGCCGGTGTGCACAGCGCACGGCCGGAGGCGACCACGAAAGCCGCGGGAACCGGGAGCCTGGTCTGTAAAGACAGCCGGCAGAAGGTGGGAGAGACGGGGAAAGAGAGAAGGAGGGAGAGAGAGATGGCGAGAGTGAAATGGGAAAGCTGAGTTTTGAAAACAAAAATAATTGATTTATTGTAAACATAAAACTTTTTCTCCCTGCATTAATTTCCCCTTCATATTTCCTTTATTATTTGTTATTATAATTTTTTTTTGTAATTGGGATATACTGCGAAAGTCTCATAAGTGGCTCAAATTGAAGCGCATTGAAAAGAAATGGGGAGAGAAGGAGAGGGAGAGGTGGCATGCTGCTGGAGGGGGCAGGGGGTGCATCGCGGGCCCCCGGTCACAGTGCCGACGTCCGGGCTTGAGGAAGCCCTCCCTGCACCTGTCAGTGGCCTGTCCCTGCACCACTGGGGATTTTTTTTCACCAGTGAGATATGAAGATCCCGTTCCCGTGCACGTACACCAAACACAGACAGCCCCTTCCTCCCAAAAGGCTGGGGCGAGGTGGGGGGGTTGGGGGGATCCAGGAGGAGGCCAGAATGTCAGCTGTCAGTCTGCCTCAGATGGCGGGATCATCTGGAGTGGGCCGCGAGTCTGGGCCCTGGGGAGAGGGGAAGGGTTACTATCTTTATCCAGATTGAAAAAGATGCCGCCGCCCCCTTTTGGGAAGGCAAGCGCAGCGGCGGGATGTCGACTCCGCAGCCGTGACCTTTTGCGGCAGCTGTGCTGTGTAAACGCTCCTCCCGACGGCGACGCAGCGCCGCGTAATTGTTTATTTGGACGCGGCAGGTTGCCGGCGGTGAAAGCGTGCGCCCGCCAGTAATTGGCCCGCCGGTGTCACCACCGAGCGCACTGATGTCAGACGGTGGGGTTTTACGAGCGGAGTAGTGGAGCGGGCCGGTGAGATAAATTCGGATGTTTACCGTTAAATGGGAACAAACTGTTCGCCTTGGCAGGGGAGTGCTCGTCTGTTCGCCGCCGCTGAGACATTAATAATGGGGGGTGAGGGGGAGAGGAAGACACAGAAAGAAGACTGGAGAGCCCAGCAGGGGAGGTGACTGAGTCACCTCTGTCATCAGGTTAAGGGATCCACCTGTACCGCTCTCGCTGAGCAGTTTGTACCTGACTGACCCAGCTTCTAATGCCCTGATCCCAGGCTAGGAGATGGTCCCACTCAGTCCGGGAGGTGTGACTGCTGCCCCTGCTGGACGGAGGACTCACCAGCTGATGTGGTCTATCAGCTCACAAATGATACGTTACATTTTACATACGTTAAAAATACAGGCAGTCTGCATAACAGCTATATGATACCGAACATAACCACTGACATTTAATGTAATGATTGAAAAACTATGCGAATTATATATCACTTAACGAGTGACATTCTGTATAGTGACTGGCATACTTTATAACCACTGACATGGAGTGTGACAGACATGTTATAGGACTTAAATACTGCTTAACAACTGACATACTTTATAACCACTGACATGGAGTGTGACAGACATGCTATAGGACTTAAATACTGCTTAACGACTGACATTCTGCATTGTGACTGGGATACTTTATAATCACTGATATGCAGTGTGATGGACATGCTATAGGATTTAAATACTGCTTAACAACTGACATACTTTATAACCACTGACATGGAGTGTGACAGACACGTTATAGGACTTATATACTGCTTAACAACTGACATACTTTATAACCACTGACATGCATTTGGAAGACTGATATGTAGTGTGATAACTGATATGCAGTGTGATAACTGATATGCAGTGTGATAACTGACATACAGTCGGATTACTGACATCCTGGATAATGACTGACATGCTCTATAAGGTCAGTCTGTCTAACTCTTCTGCATATTTGGGTGAAAATATTTGGGTATGCATGACTCTCACACTGACACTCCGATGTATGTTGTGATGGGGTCATTTTAAAGTGCATTCTCTGCTCGGGTTAGAATGTCTGCCCAACTTCCTCGTGCGGCTTCTCTTCAACGAGGTAGTCCGTGACCTGCCTGGGTGCTAAGGTACCGGCTGCCAGCTTGAGGGCTTGCCTCCTGCAGTGTAAACAGGCTGACAGATGCAGCTGTCCACAGCACTGACGCTGGGAACTGGAAGAGTGAGCTACTATGACTAAGGCTGACTCTGAACCCCTGGGGGTCCGTTTCGGGGAATCCACTTGATAAGGTTCCAGATACAGGATGAAGAAAGAAGGTTGGAATCCAGCTGAGGCAGAGTCTCCCTCCAGCCGTGCCGAGGAAAGCTGTGAAGATCCGTCTGCTTCCTGGAAGCCCGGGAATGAACGTTCCTCTTAAAGGTGCAACAGCCACTTCCATTTGTATTAGTAGCCATCTGAAGAAAATCTGAAGTATATATACACCTTTCATTTACGCATACTGATGCCCAAAAGAAGGCCAGGAAAAATGATGTGCGGTCTTTTTGATGGCTGTTCTTTCCAATCAATATCAACACCACCTTTAATGGCACAAGGCAGAAGATAGTTAGATGGTGGGGGGACAGAAATTCAATGGGAAAGAATCTTTCTCACATCTGATAACTGAAAGAGTTAAATGTAATGCTGACAAGTCTGGCTGGGCCGCTGATTTATGCAATACTTACATTATAGGTTTTGGCGTATAGTCTCTGTGCCATATAAACACATTACCTCATCCCCTAATGATGTATCTGTATTCCAGGATAACAGTTAACCAGCTAGGATGCATTCAGACTCATCCCTCTGCTCCTGTTCTGAACCAAAGTTCATCGCCTTTCATTATGACAGCAGGCTTTTTCATCGCTATTAAATGACTCACGTTGCCAGATGTTTTCAATTATTAATTTCAGATCCAAAAACATGAAGTAAGTCAGTGAAATGAGACAGCCTTGAACATGGTTTTAAAATAAAATTATGAAAAATGTCTTCTGGCCACCCTCTCGTTTGGGCAGGGGGTAAGACGTTGTGCCTGTGTCCAGAAGGTCATGGGTTTAAATCCTGAGTAGTCGTGTTCCTGTTGGGGCCCTGGAGCAACTTAGGCCTCAGCTGCTGAGTTCTCCAGAAACACTGGATGCTGGCTGACCCTGCTCTCTGACCCCGAACTCTCCTCACTTGTATGTTGCTTTGGACAAAAGCATCTGCTAAATGCCTCGTGTGAGTGGCTAAGCTCTCTTTGGTCAAGGGGCTGACCAAGCACATGCCAAGGCCTGCTTTAAAGCTTCTCTTTATACCCATATATAGGTCAGGGCAACGTATTTTAGTCCCTCACTGTCCAGTGAAGAGGCTTATTTGGTCATGGAATTTTATACATAAATGGCGGACATATGCAATATGTGATAGATTTTTGTTCATATTTTCCCTGCTCTTTCCCCTCTCTTTGGACTAATAACCATATACTCCTCTTTAAGGGCCCCACAAATGGATGGAGACAAAGAGGCCAGTGGAGAGATATGGAAGAAACATGACTTGGCGGGCGGTAAGTGTCCGCCGAGTCATGTGCACGGCGATTAAACGCGTCCCTCAGCACTCTTTACGTTGCACTTTTATCTTAAAGCGGTGGGACGAAGGTCGCCATGAACAGGCCGCAGGCCACACAGGTGTCTCTTAGTGGGTGCCCGATGCAGGTAATTATGCACGAGTATTTACCCTAAATATACAAGGCTGACCTGAAGCACGGGGCCTGCCCATGTAAGGCGAAGACTTTCGGCTGTTTATACGGAAATCTCGGAACTCCGAGATGCCGGATTGGGCGGGCGCATTTTTTTACGAGCTTTTTTAAAGCATAGCAGCCTGCATCAGGTCAGGGCTGGATGTTTCAGCCGTCATGACGTTTGGCCTGGTCCTTGTGTGTGATATTGTTTTTTTACCCCCCCGCCCACCCCCTTTTTTGTTTTATGGTATTTGTCTCAGAGACTTTGGGGAAATGTGTTAGTGTGCCTGTTAGCGTGTTAGGAGGCACCACTAGTCCACTAGGTGGGGGGCGGTAATCGCGAGCGACGTGGCGTCCAGAGGGAGAACTCGGCACTTGTTTCCCAGGAGCACTTGCTGCGGCTATCTGGCCAGGATGGGGGTTACCATGGAGATGGGAAGGGAGGCCGGCGCTGTTGGGTGTGCAAACATTCCCCAAACAGCTGCGTGTCCTTTTAAGGGATTGTTTAGAGATGGCACGAGAAAATAAACATTGTGAAAAGCCTCCGGTTCCCTGAATAGCCGGCAAACGGCTACTCTCTGGGAGGTTGTAAATCGTAGCCGACACCCCCTCCCAAGTGCTCCTGTTCTTGGGGCCCCCAAGGAGATTGTCCCTAGCTAAGGCCCCACCCCCTCCCCGCACGTTGCCATTCTTGGGGACCCTGTCCAACCCGAGGAGGTTGTCCCTAGTTAAGGCCCCACCCCCCGTGCCCAGACAGACCCCGGAAACTGTAGCTTCTGAGTCAAGGAGACCTTCGTGACCTTTGACCCAGTTACGATGTGGCTTGCCATGACTGATCTCTAGGATAAATGTGCCCCTTGCAGAATGGCTCAGTGGCAGGGGCTGGGGGGGGCTCTTTTGGCAGTGCACCTGTTTTCCTCGGACCTGCGCTGGAAGCATTCAGCGGCACTCCTAATGGTTATTGACAAAGTTTATATTATGGCTGTTACTGTGGTGGCAGATGTAGCTGTATAATTACAGCCTCACCGACATGCACGAGCACCTCGTGTCAATATAAAGTAAACAGGGATTATTTAGTGTTTGTTTAGCATATAAACAGCACCGCTGGGGCCATGCCATACCGCGCAGCCGTCCGCCGTCCAGAAGGTGGCGCCGCCTGCTCCCCGGTCCCCTTGCCCGCCCCCATCCCCCTGCCCACCGGGCCCCTGGGCACGCGCAGAGAGCACCGTCATTACAGAGGGGTTACCGCTGCTTGTAAAAAGCTTGTTAACACAAAGCCCTGTTCAGATGTTAATTGGCTAATTGACTAATTAATTTTTCTATGAAGGCATGTTGGGGAGAGAGAAAAAAGGCTGTGCTAATTGAAACAGACTAATTGCTTAATTACGTCTGAGCTGAGGGGGCCGGTGACGGAGACGAGGCGCCACTGCCTGTCATTTTTATTCCCAGTCTGCTGTATTCTGGCCATCCTTCCCTCACAGACACATTCAGGCAGACATACACTCACAGATACAGACAGATATACACACTCTCGGACAGACATACACTCACAGATACAAACATATAAACACTTGCAGACAGGCATACACTCACAGATACAGACATACACACTCGCAGACAGGCATACACTCACAGATACAGACAGTTATAAACACTCACAGACAGTTATACACTCACAGATACAGATAAATATATACACTCGCAGACAGGCATACACTCACAGATACAGATAAATATACACACTCGCAGACATATACACTCACAGATACAGATAAATATATACACTCGCAGACAGGCATACACTCACAGATACAGATAAATATACACACTCGCAGACATATACACTCACAGATACAGATAGATACACACACTCGCAGACAGGCATACACTCACAGATATAGATAAATATACACACTTGCAGACAGACATACACTCACAGATACAGATAGATACACACACTCGCAGACAGGCATACACTCACAGATATAGATAAATATACACACTTGCAGACAGACATACACTCACAGATACAGATAGATACACACACTCGCAGACAGGCATACATTCACACATACAGACAGTTATACACACTCGCAGACAGGCATACACTCACAGACACAGACAGTGATACACACTCGCAGACAGGCATACACTCACAGATACAGACAGTGATACACACTCGCAGACAGGCATACACTCACAGATACAGACAGATATACATACTTGCAGACAGGCATACGCTCACAGATACAGACAAATGTACACACTCACAGACATACATACACTCACAGATACAGATAAATATCGACACTCGCAGACGGGCATACACTCACAGATACAGACAGATATACACACTCACAGACATACATACACTCACAGATACAGATAAATATACACACTCGCAGACAGACATACACTCACAGATACAGATAGATACACACACTCGCAGACAGGCATACATTCACAGATACAGATAGATACACACACTCGCAGACGGGCATACACTCACAGATACAGATAGATACACACACTCGCAGACAGGCATACATTCACAGATACAGACAGACATACACACCCGCAGACAGGCATACATTCACAGATACAGACAGATATACACACTTGCAGAAAGGCATACACTCACAGATACAGACAGATATACACACTTGCAGACAGGTATATACTCACAGATACAGACAGATATACACACTCACAGACAGGCATACATTCACAGATACAGACATATATACACACTTGCAGACATACATACACTTCGTCACCAACAATTGAAAAGCATCTAATGATGCTTATTTGTCCCACTGACTAATCCTCCGTAGATGGACAAAACGGGTGGGTGGCGGGAAGGGTGGCCCAGTGGTCCTCAGCGAGACCTGAGACATACAGTATAAACCAGGCATTTTCAGCATTCTAAGTACCCCAGTTATGCACTGTGTGTCAGTACTATTGTATTGCAGAGAGCTGTTCTTGTTGTTTTGTTGTTGTTATTGTTGATATCATTGTTGTTATAGGTATTACTGCCGTTGCTGCCACGATCATGCTGCAGTGCCTTCCTGATTAAGATGCTGTACCAGCAAGCGGCTCGGCTAGATTGGATTACGGCAGAAGGAAGCTTCACTTGCTTTTAATTACCCGTCTTTAACACTATTTGTGATCTGTGTTGATTTATCGAGCGCCGTGGAGGAAAAAAAATGAAAGATGCCGCTGTTGACACGGCAGCGATTGGCACGTGGGGCCAGAGCCGTGAATTCAATTTCGTTTGGCTGGCTCGCTAAAACATGGCCCCAAATTAAATCTGCCAGAGAGGGAAAAAATGAGTGAACGGAATTACTGCGGAATTAACGTTCTGCATAGGGCTGCATGTTTGGCCAGTGTGTCCATTCTGTGTTCAGTGGCAAGTTTGGCCAGTCTGTCCACTGCATGTACTATTGTATAGCATGTTTGGCCAGTGTGTCCATTGCATGTTCTGTAGCATGACTGGCCAGTGTATCCATTGCATGTTCTGTAGCATGACTGGCCAGTGTGTCCATTGCATGTTCTGTAGCATGACTGGCCAGTGTGTCCAT
>JAODKL010000142.1:585597-603078 GCA_026780765.1 Petrocephalus schoutedeni
GAGCCCGATCCCGCATGTGCTAGTGGCCCGCGCTCCGGCCGACCCGGCCTCCGAGGAACTGATAACTGCAGACCGTCTGAGCCCGATCCCGCATGTGCTAGTGGCCCGCGCTCCGGCCGACCCGGCCTCCGAGGAACTGATAACTGCAGACCGTCGGGATTTTTCCCGCAGATCTAATAACGCCTCGGTGAACAGAAGCGTCAGTCCGAAAGCCACCTGTCAGGGAATTCAGGAACTCAGAGGTGCTGGACAGGAGTGTTGGCATTTTTACCTGCATTAACTACCATCCAGCCATCTTCCGGGCGCCTCTCCTGGTCAGGTGATGGGTCGTAACTAACATAAGATGCAGACTAACACTGTAGGTAAATTTCGGGCGGACAGCCAAAAACCCAAAGCTGGCAGTGACGTGTGCGTGTGTCTGTGTGAGTACATGCACGTCTGTGTGTGCACGTGTTTGCGTGATAGTTACCTCACAGACGTGGGTCCATGTGACAGGGACGGGGGGGTTGCCCTGGTCACTCTGCACAAAGGCGTCTTGACATCTGTGAAACCTCTCATCTGCTCGTCATCCCTTCCTGGTGATGGCAGATTAATACTCAAACATGCTAAGTGAAAAGGTACATTACGAAAAATTAAATATGTGAATTAAAAATGATTGTTACATAAAATTAATTAAAGACTGGGGGAAGAACTAATAGGTGCTTAATTATTAACTGATCCCTTCCAAGAGGTTCAGTCTAGACGATCTTCATCAAACCTTGAGTTAATTTTGCATGTTTTTATAAATAATGCAGCGCCTATCCGAGGGCCCTTCGCTCGCGCTCTGCCTGCATCTGCGCTCGGCGAGCCTCGCTTCTGGGACGGGCGGCCATCAGCGTCAGTGCCTGGCAGAACTCGTCATCAAACCGCAGTATTTTAAGGTATGGTCTGGGAAAAGTGGGTCAGGTTTGGGGGATGCATATTAAACTGTATTTACTGCGTCAGGGAGATGAGGAAAAAAATCCTATTATGGCTGCTTTGAAACTAATTACCTTAATTAAAGGCACTAATATGGTGAAACGAGGGGGGCCTGAATGTGGCCTGAGTGAGGGATTGTGGGATTTCTCTCTGCGGCTTCGGAGTACGGCCTGGCTGCAGGTATGCTGGGGGATGGACAGGCCGACACTCTGCGGCTCTCTGGGGGGTGGGGGCCCTGAGAGACTTGCCTTTCTTTCTTCCTCTCTTCAGGTTTTTCTTTCTTTTATGTTGTTCCCTTACCAACAAGAGGGGCTTTTGTTCAACGGGGGGCTCTGGGCGGGGCCTGGCCCCCGCTGTTGACACGGATGGGGGGGGGGACCGGCGTGGGTGGACGGTGCCAGCGGCCCGATGAAAATACCTGATGGGAAGCGGCTCGCGGAACAAGCTGTCGGGTGCCGAGGGACGGGGCGTCACCGAAACGTTAGGGAAACGCTTGGCTCCTCCACGCTGGCATCCACCTCCCCCGTATCCCGTTCAGAGAAATACCATACAGAGCTTTAACATGAGTGTTTCCGTCGGTGGTGCCGGTGGCTGCTGCCGTGTTTGTGTCATGCAGTAGCCGGGAAGCTGAAAGGCAAGTAAACATCTTACTGATAAGGCCCTTTAGAGGCGGGCAGGGAATCTTAGCAAGCGCCTTGCTATCGCTGACGACCATCGCCACTTAACATGTTTAGATAGTTGTTTACGCAATATAAAGAACCGTGTTCAGAAAAGCCAGCCATTTCATTTAGCTAAAAAACACGGAAAGTTTGAAGCGTGATAATTACTCGAGATAAAAGGTTTCGCTGAAAGATCCCTGACAAGGACAGCCGGCCTTTGTTGGGAAGCGGCGATGTGGTTTTAGTCGGGCTTCTGCACGTAAAAAATGTAAAAACAGCGTGAGGTGCGGTTCGGCTTAGGGTGGGGGGGTGGCGGTGGGGGGGTGAGCGCGGTGCGGCTCACGAGACAGACGGAGCTGCTTCCTGGCAGCTTTTATCATCCAGCTGCGACTTTTCCCAGGCAGCCTCTCACAAGGACGTGGATTTTTAACAGGGGATCACAGGAACGTCTCCGGGTGCCCCCTTCATTCCTGAGTGCCCCCCCCCCCCCCCCCCCCCCCCCCCCCCCCCTCCCGCACCGGGCCCCGTTGGCCTATCCCATGCTCTTATTCCCCGCGCTGCCTGTCCGCATGGCGGCCACTGGAAAGGAAGCACTGGAAGGCTATCCTCCGCTATGTGCGCTGTGTGTCTCCATGACGCCCCTCTCCCAGGGAATGAAGTCGCACGCCGGAACAGCGCTGGCTTTGCGGCCCTGTAATGCGTCCATGTGCCCGCTGATGGCCGACAGCCCCACGTGACATTTTAAAGGGCTCCGGTGTCGCATGATGGGGAAAAATGGCTGAAAGTCAATGCCGGCCGCCCTCCAATGCGGCTGATGATGGGCTGGGGGCGGGGGGGCAGCTTCACCCTGGACAGGCGTGGGGGACTCTCCCTCCAAAAATGGGAGGGCCATATTCCCACCACCCCACCCCAAATGCTGTCCCTGAGCCTGGAAAGTGCTGTTTTCAACCCCACCTCTGGAACCATCCGTCCCTTTGTCATGAGTTATTTTCAGCTTAAACACCTGACCACCATTAGTATTTTCCTAGCTGTTTGTCCCAGTTTCTGTCAATGTTTTTATGTGGTATGTTTAGAGTAATTACACCCTTTCATCAGGCTGTCCCGTGCGAAGGACGTTCATACTGTTGTGGAAACCTTATCTAAGCTCACGCTGCGTGCCGCATACGAGGGAATTACGGGGCACACAACGGGCGTGCGCTCTCCAGGTGGTGTGCACACGCGTGTGTACCCGTGCAAAAGATGAACTGTAAACATGAAGCACAATAATTGCAAAGGAAGAGAGAGGAGTTGCTTTTCCGGAAGGTGTGCTGTGCACTTTGCACGATACCCGTCAAATGAGGACCCTGCAGTGCGCATGGCCCCAAATTATCGACTGCATTCACATTTCACTGATAGCATAGATGAGTTTTCAAGAAATGGACATACAATTATGCTCGCGTGTCGTATATTAATACAGATTCTTGACATCTTCCATAGACCCAGAGCTGTCATCTCTTTGTCTGCTTTAATTGAAAATTAATGGTTAGTGCGTTGCCTAGGAGACCAAGGCAATGGTCGGCGGTGGCATTCACAATTCAGCCAGACACCAGTGGCATTGTTTGTCCTGGCTGACCTTGGAAGTTTAAAAAAAAAAAAGAAGATGAAGATGAAGGAGAGTAAGAAGAAAAGAACCTGAAGGAGAAATAGGGGTTGAATATTGTGTATTGAAGCGAGGCGAAAAATAAAATAAAGTTATTGTGGTTGTGTTCAGAGGGAAAAAAAGAAATGATGGTGTCAAGATGGCAAATACTGAGAATTATGTTTGAGTAGAAAAGCATAAAGGCCTATCTTTCTCGTTCAGTCCTGGCTATTACCGCCACGATACCAGCGCAGTGCTGATGCCAGAGGGCACATTACAGCATCATAATAGTCCGGACAGCATTACCTCGACAGAAGCTCGCTGAATGGGCTAGTCAAGATTGTATCTCTCTTGGCTGGGGGGGGGGGGAGTCAGTTATCGCTGCGAGGCACCAGCAGGTAACGTGACAAAAGGCACCAGTGAACAACAAGGGCCAGGAGCGCCGGGAACTTAAAGTCGGAGAGGAGTAAGACGTAGAGGCACGTGGGAACATACTCTGAGGTAAATAACAGTGGCTAGAGCCTGCTGACAATGCCTGAAGTTATATAATTACCACACAGCTGTGGTGACAAGGGTTGTAAGATGCTCACATCTCCACAGCTGGCCTGAAGTTATATAATTACCCCATAGCCACGGCGACAGGGGCTGTAAGCTGCTCACATCATTACTGCCGGCCTGCAGTTATATAATTACCCCACCGCTGTGGCGATAGGGGCTGTAAGCTGCTCACATCACTACACCCAGTCTGAAGTTATATAATTACCCCATCACTGTGGTGATACGGGCTGTAAACTCCTCACATCTCCACAGCTGGGTTGATGTTATATAATTACCCCAAAGTGACAGGGGCTGTAAGCTGCTCACATTATTACAGCTGGCCTGAAGTTATATAATTACCTCATCGCTGTGGCGATAGGGGCTGTAAGCTGCTTACATCTCCACAACCGGCGTAAAGTTATGTAAATACCCTATAGTGACAGGGGCTATATGCCACTCACATCTCCATAGCCGGCCTGCAGTTATATAATTACCCCACTGCTGTGGCGATAGGGGCTGTAAGCTGCTCACATCATTACAGCCGGCCTGCAGTTATATAATTACCCCACCACTGTGGCGATAAGGGCTATAAGCTGCTCACATCACTACACCCAGTCAGAAGTTATATAATTACCCCACCACTGTGGTGATAAAGGCTATAAGCCGCTCACATCTCCACAACCAGCCTGAAGTTATATAAATACCCTACAGTGACAGGGGCTATAGGCTGCTCTAATCTCCATAGCCAGCCTGAAGTTATATAAATACCCTACAGTGACAGGGTCTATAAGCCGCTCACATCTCCACAGCCGGCCTGAAGTTATATAAATACCCTACAGTGACAGGGGCTGTAGGCTGCTCTAATCTCCGTAGCCAGCCTGAAGTTATATAAATACCCTACAGTGACAGGGGCTATAGGCTACTCTAATCTCCGTAGCCAGCCTGAAGTTATATAAATACCCCAAAGCGACGGGGGCTGTAAGATGCTCACATCTCCACAACCGGCCTAAAGTTATATAATTACCCCAAAGCAACAGGGGCTGTAAGTTGCTCACATCTCCACAGCCAGCCTGGCAGATTTTAACATCCACAGAATTGATCACACAAAACATCCTGCATGATGAAGTCAAGATAAAGAAAAACTAAATTCAAATAACTAATATTTTTACCTGGCATTATTATTCAGTTTGTTGTTTTTTAATCAATATTTTTATTCTGAAGATTGTGACTTGACAGATTGCCAAATACTTCTGTAGGTTTTTGTCTAATTGCAGTAATAATAATATAATACATGGAGTATTTTCAGATCATTTAAAGATGGCACTTGTTGTGTAAATGCCGCACTGTATGTACAAGGTGAGATACTAGCAGTCCCAAATTCACCATGACAGCTACATTCTCTTATAACTGTCAAGATACCCAGGGTTATAATGCTACAATAGACAATTAGCATACTTTCCTGACATATCCCCCATCTCAAATATGCATGAACAGACACTTTTATCTAAAGTGATGTACAATTGAGAAATCAGGGTCAGCCAGTCCCTGGAGTATTTGGGGGTTAAGGGCCTTGTTCAGGGGCCCGGCGGTGACATCACTCTGCTGACCCTGGGATGTGGACCCTCTGATGGACAGCACAGTGTCCTAACCCTCTGATCCAAACACTGCCCCCAATAAGCCCAAAGTGTTCGAATTTTAGGCAAACAGTTTGAGTTTTTTGCAGTGAGATCATTGTGGAAACGGAGAGGAGAGAATAGAAGAGCGTCTGCTGGGTGCTAACCCGCCCGTCTGAGGCGTCCCTGTCATCGCGAGAAAGCACCAGGTGGCCTGTCACTCTCCCACAGAACCCTTCAATACAACCCAGAAACGGAATGGCGAAATCACGAACACAGCGGGGTTAAAAATAATGGGAAACCAGCATCACAAATAAGCGGACGAGTCCCTCTGGAAGGAAGGCGGAGGGGGACAGAACGCGAGACGTAGAACCTCATCCAGGAGGTACGCACTCTGGGGGTCATATGGAACCCCCTCCCAAGGCATTTAGGAGCTTTTAGTAAAAATTCCGGCGAGGTGGACTGTCTTTCCGGCTGTTTTAGCAGGTCAGCCAGCGACACTGTGAACAGACAGGCGTAATTTAGGGGCCCCAGAGCTGAGAGTTTCGCTGCCTGACGTTTTATTTATTCTGGGAATTACTGAACCTCACATCCTGCTCGCTGGAATCGTCTTCTGGCTTGTTCACATTAACAGGCACAGTTAGACAGGTGCCTTCTAATTAAGTCTGTCTTTAAGCCAGTGCTGAGAATATAACAGCTGGCGTGCAGCATTTTCCAGCTGGATTTTATGGTGGAAATGGAACAGCCCGGACTCCTGGAAGGTGAGGGGTGGGAACGTGTTACTGCAGCTTGCGATATTTGTAAACCGCAGGCAAGACGTCTTGGGCAGGATTAACGGGAATGTCGAAGGCCGCGTTAAACCTTACCTAAATTCTGAGCCGACTGAGCAAAATTTAAATTTAGGCCCCCCGGTTTAGGATTTGTTTCTCGAGTAACGGGAGGGAAAAGGATATGCAGAACAGACCAGGTTACAGACCATCGTTCAGCCCAGAACTGATGCCAGCATTTAACAATAAACGCCGTGTCTTTCCTAGTGCTCGCATTGATGAGGAACCACAGATGCCCCCTGGAATTCCTTGTGGAAGTCCGCGAGTATGCATTCACATATCAGCGCCATAACCTCTTACCCAGCACGGGGTGTCTCCAGAAGCCAGTCCACCTAGCCAGCACCGGCAGAAGGAAGCCGGAATACACGGAGGAGACGTGTAGAACACGCCAGCGCCACGCGTTCGGCGCAGAGGCGGGACGCAGACCTGACCGTGGGGGCTGTCAGTGTAACTCTCCGTGCTACGCACTGCATTTTAGCAACGATAGAATTAATTAGTCAGAGTTACTGAAACAGTTCGGAAGCGGCCGGACACCTGGTAGGTATAGGAACAGCCCCCAGAGACAGAATTATTGGTGTTGCGTTCGTTACATAGCGATTGTTTGATTGTTGATTTGATTGTTTGATTTGATTGATTGTTGATTTGATTGTTTGATTTGATTGATTGTTGGTTGAACAGTTCAGTCAGGCGGGCTGCATTAGTGGCGTATTCTTCAGCATGCTTCAGCCTTCGCACTGCAGCCACCCGGAAATCTTCAGCGGCTCTTTCCCGATATGCTTATGGATACGGGTATGCCTTGGTAAGCGGTGAGCACCACAGTGTCACTAATCAGTCGTTACTCGTTAGTGTCTGAGAGGCGGCAGAGGTAGATGATGCTCTCCGCAGTACGTGTTCATTAGCCAGACCAAAGTTTCCGTAACGGCACTCGCCTAAGTACAGTGATCCATGGCCCTTTCCGGCTTAATAGCTGCTGGCTGGAGCTGAAGTCTAATATTACCTGTTTTATTATTAAACAAGTCAATGAAGTCTCTGCTGCTAATATTAGATGGCATTGCATCTGATTGTTAAAATTTCTTGTTGGTAAAAATAGCTCCGCTTCAAGCAGGAGAGGATGGTAGATGGATGGTCTCCTACCGGGCCAGATGGAGCGGGGAGCTGAGAGCTTTTCGTAAATCGGTGCTGTCAGGCCATATAGAAGACCTGCCTAGTGTCTTCACATTTACTGTCTGCAGATTAACCATACTGGCGGTGTCATTAAATCCATCCATCCATCTTCCAGCCTCATATCCGGGGCAGTGCTGTCCGGGGGCCTGGAGCCTATCCCAGGCAGTGTAGGACACAAGGGGCTTGGACGCATCCGGGACTGGAAGCCAGGGGACATCAAACCATTCTGGTTATTTTAGTTCAGAGAGGAGCTACACTATATTGCCAAACGTATTGGGACGCCTGCCTTTACAGACATACATGAACGTTAATGCCATCCTGTTCTTAATACATAGGGTTTTATATGGAGTTGCCCCAACCTTTGCAGCTATAACAGTTTCAACTCTTCTGGGCTTTCCACGAGGTTTAGGAGTGTGTTTATGGGAATTTTTGACCATTCTTCCAGGAGAGCATTTGTGAATTCAGGCACTAATGCTTGATGAGAAGGCCTGGCTCGCAGTCTCTGCTCTAATTCACCCCAAAGGTGTTCTACCAGGTTGAGGTCAGGGCTCTGTGCAGGCCAGTCTAGGTCCTCCACACCAAACCCACTCACCTATGTCTTCATAGACCTTGCTTTCTGCACTGGTGCGCAGTCATGTTGGAACAGGAAGGGGCCATCCCTAAACTGTTCCCACAAAGTTGGGAGCATGAAATTGTCCAAAATGACTCAGTATGCTGAAGCATTAAATGTCACTGTCACTGTAACTAAGCGGCCAAGCCCAACCCCTGAAAAACAGCCCCTCCACCAAACTTTATACTTTGTACAATGCAGTCAGGCAAGTACCGTTCTCCTTGAATTGCCAGACAGAGAAGCGTGATTCGTCACTCCAGAGGACATGTCGCCGCTACTAGTCCGGTGGCGCTCTATGATTTTATTTGGCCTACCACTTCGTGGCTGAGTTGCTGTTGTTCATGAAATATTTAGTAGTGAGGAAATTACATGAATGGACTTATTGCACAGGTGGCATCCTATCATGGTACCACGCTTGAATTCACTGAGCGCCTGAGAGCGACCCATTCTTTCGCAAATGTTTGTAGAAGCAGTCTGCATGCATAGGTACTTAATTTTATATACATGTGGCCATGGAAGCGATTGGAACACCTGAATTCAATGATTTGGACAGGTGTCCCAATACATTTGCCAATATAGTGTATTTCGACTAAGATTTATTAACTTAATTTAAATGAGTATATCAACACTACAAGGAGAACTCTGGGTTGGCTTGTTCTGATCATCAGAAGGTTCTGATGACAGCTCACCCCTGCTGGCATGATGATGGTCTGTTCCAGGACAGGGCCTAAGGTGGACTGCCATCAGCTGTTGACCTTTGACCTTTCTTTGTTCTTACCTTTTGCTCAGAGTGGCTCCTGTTTTAGTGCAATTTAATGTGATTCTTTCTCCTGATCTCCAGCCTGTTCTTCTTTCTTTGACTCTTCTTCATATGAGACACCAGCAAACTAACTTCCAGTAACCTAATATTCCTGTTTTTACATTCTTTTGCTATTATCCTGCTTCATGCAGCTGCCTGTTTCCTCTCCTTTTGCGGGTTAATACCATTTGTTGATACTGGCGGTCTCCAACCTCCATAAGCATGGGTGGGGGGGGGGGTGTAGTCTGCTGGTTTTCCCTTAGGGAGCTGAACAGTTGTTAGCTTGTTAGCCAGCTGGATAGCCAGCGTCGTCAAAAAAAACTAAACTTGATACGTTATGGTCGGCCAATATTGTAACCTACCAGCTTGATAATTGATAGCAAGTATAGAAAAGAAGGTAACACATTTACATTGTGAATAAGAGTTACTCTCATTACTCATTACTGGACAGGAACCAGGTAGAATCAGTAGCCAGGTAACTGGTTATGACCAAAAAGGGTTACTGGTGCAAACACGCTCATTGCATCTGTTCATTCCTAGCATTTGTTTTGACAACACAATTACAGAACAACGGTTTTTACCACAAGAGTTAGCATGATCAGCATAGACAGGACAGGTAGTTACTCACATTAACGCTGACGTGAGTGAATACTGTCATTTGGACACATTCCTGGCAAATGACCAAGAGAATTCCAGATTTATATTATTTCCCATATGACCACCGTCACCACCAAAAATTTCAGGCAGCTTCTGGCAGACAGTCAAAACCAATCGCACCATTTCCACGGGTTCTTCTGACCCCTCATAACCCCAAAATATACGCCAAACCTGAACATATAGCTAACATAGCACACCATTCATAACTAAAAAAAAATTGTCATCGGGGGCAGATTTGAACATAAGGCAAATTCATATGAAATGAAATGTAATATTATTTAATAGACTTCAGCCACTCTACCTATATGACACCTGGCCCATCACATATCAGGGCAGTATAAGTCAGCAAGCTATCATGTGACATTCCGCGGTTATGTGGCAGCCATTTTAAAAAGTGAAAGGCTTCCTCTGGCTGTCGTCACTGATTGGGCAGTCGAGTTCGATCCCAACTGACTTTCCCAACCAGATATTTTCCTGATCCACTTCAAGTTACGGCCCCTGGTCGCAATGGGGAACCCCCTCCCCCCTGTCTGGCGTCGACATTACGCTAGGACAAGTTCTCTAACAGCTTTTGTAACTTGACACAATCTCTAATTTCAGGTCCCTAAATCAGTTTGTAAAAGCCCATGCTGTGAGCACTGCTGATGTTTTAATGTTAAAGAACAGGCCCTAGTCCAATTTCTGGATTAAGTTCTCATATCAAAGTATATATATATATATATATATATATATATATATATGTATAGTCCGTAGCCTTTGTTACTCTTCAAGTCATTATCTGTCTGTTCAGCTTGTTAACTGCTCATACAGACTGCATAGCAAGCTGGAAAACAGTGACACGAGTCCCCATCGGGATTTAACACTGTCGCTCTTACAGACCATGAAGTGTTGGTCTGAAACCCATGACAGAAAGATCTGACAGCCGCCCTGCTGTCACAGATTTGTCTACTAATAATATTTTCTCTCTTTCTAAGCCAAACATGCTAAACAATGGGAATTTCCTGGAGGAGACTGGCTGGTCCCCCGTACACTTTACAGGAAATCGAACTTGCATGGGAGTTCATTAAAGGCTGGGCCTCCACGGCGCGACGGAGCTGAGGGTGTTGGCAGTCGGCGAAGTTTGAAGAGATCAGACGGAGCTCTTCTCGCTGGGGGGGGGGCGGGGAGCGCGTGGGCCTCAACGATTATGGAACATGACAGTTTGTGTTGTTTGTTTGTTGTATGGCGCTGTCGACGATGCTTTTTCCTTCTAGGCACTCTTGTCTGGAGCTCAAAGAAATAAAGAGAAACTCTGTGTCGCGTTTGTAGGTGCCGGCGTGCGTTTCTTTTTGCGCGTTAGCGAAAACCCCGCATGTGTTACTGTCTAGCTCGCCGCGGAGACCAGCTTCCCGCTTCCAGTTTCGAAGGTGTCTCACGTAATGGAATTTGATTTTAATTTGAAATGATCAGACGACGAAACATTTTTAGGAATTTTGGGATTATTTTCCTGGGAGACGATCACCCTGGGAGACGATATCTGTCGTCAATACGATGGCACAAACTATCTTTACGACATACTTAGAAAGTACTAAGAAAAATTATGCATTTCTTCTCTAGAATTGTCCTGAAGTAGTCTTGGCATCAGGGTTTTGAACGCTATAAGCAGTCAGTTTTGGCAGAACCTAAATTTGAGAAACGGGAAAGCCTTACTACGGAGATGAACCCCCCTCCCGTGCGAGTGGGGGGCGGGTAGTGGGGCCTAGCTGGCCATCAGCCTTGGCACATCTTCAGTTAACACCTTATGAAAAGTTTCTCTAACGATCTTGCCCCCAGCTTTCTAAACCGGACTCGAGTTCACGGCCCTAAAGGGTCGAACTCTATATGTTTCTTTTATGTTTTTTGATGGTACGTGAAGGGCTTCTCAAGGTCTTAATATTTCAGCTAGGCGTGAATAATGAAAAAGCGCTTGCAAGGGGATTTAAAAGGGGCCGGAGTCTCGGCGCCGATGTCATTGTGCTCTGGAGCGTCGAGGCACTCGGCCGCGGACCCGCCGGGGTCACCGATTGCTCGGTGCGGCCCATTCTTCGCCCATTTATAAGATTGTAAAGGGCTTTCATGCATCGGGTGCTCTACACGTGTGAGCACGCACACCATTCACGCGCGGGGCCCGCGGCCCGCACTTCTCGACTCTGCGTGACGTGCGGGCGAGCTGCCATCGTGGGCTTCATTGGCTCCCATCCGTGTCCTTCTCCTGAGGCTAAATCAGCCGTCAATGACTCTGTAGAGGGACTCTGGAGGAGCACCACGCGCTAAACGCTGCTTTTTTGTGCCCTCGTGCTATTTCATTGCTAAATTCACCGTGTCAACTTGCCAGGCTCGCTCCTAGACTACGGCAAGCCGGCAGGAGGGGAGACCGCATCAAAAAGTCGGATTTCACAGAAAGCCTGAGAATCTACATTATACCCTACTGGGATTTAGGGAGCAGGGAGATGCTTGGGGGTGATTCACAGGTACATTAGATGCAGTGGCATTGTAGAGTAACTGGAACATTGATTTAGGCAGATTGTCCAAAATGTCCATAAAATGTGCAACGTTTTGGCAGCTTACTCAATAAACATGGAGTAAAAAACACTGGCATATTTTCAGTATCCATGATGTATGTATGGACATAACCAATGTGAAATGTAAATGTGTGTCATTATTGTGCAAAATCATGTCAAAAATAACGTGCTTCATTCAATACAAAACTGCTCAATGGGAGGTAATTCTCTCTTCTGTGTACTTAGTGCTTATGATAGCCCATTTATACATACACATATGCACAAACATATGTTTATAGGCACACACAAACAGCCATCAACAGTTTTTAAAACTGCAGACATGGAAATGCCTGAAAATGCCAGGAAGGAGGTAGGGAACGATTTGTTCCATAGTGGCATCCCACTGAGGACAAGAGAGGGATGCGGGGCCTGTGAAGCAATGGTGGTGGCGGGGCTTTAAGGTAGGTGTGTCGGGGGTGGGGCTTTAGGGCAGGCACACTGGGGGTGGGGTTTAAGGGCAGGCACACAAGGGTGACGGGGCTTTAGGGCAGGCATGCGGGGGGCCATGCCTGGACCCTCTCCCGGTGCTTCAGTGGACGCTCATTTTCTGCTGGTTAGAAACGAAACACAATGGAGGCCATTCAGAGATTTGTTTTGCAGGTCTGTTGATGGGGTGTCGTCCTTCACTGAGAAATTCCACCAGTGAGTCACTGTCACTCTCCACCCAACCCCCCCTCCACTCCACACACTCACCGCTGGCCGACGCACATCTGCACTCGGATGTTGAAAGTGCGGAGGTGCATAGGGGCGCTATATCACGTCGGAGGCCCAGGCCGCCTCGCAGCCCGCTTCTAATTTCAACTGACACTGTAACAACTCCTGACCTGCGGAGACAGCGGGGTCGCTCCGCTTTAATTGCGATTTCATGCGATTTTCCTTCCTCTGAGTCAAGCATGCGTGCACAAAAGGGTGGGGGGAGGCAGGCATAGGGGCGGGCTGAAAAAGAAAAGGATCTCAGAGGACTTCTGGGGGTACTGGCGGTTCCACAGACCTGTTCTCCATCAGCGGGACAAACCCACAGGCGGTGGGCCCTGCCTTTCACCCCCTCTCCCATATAACCCCGATACGGCCCCTTCTTCCACACCACTTACGGGTGTGTGTGTGTGTGTGTGTGTGTATATGTGACCCCCCCCCCGTAAAGCACCCTACTGTTGTCTCCTGCTGGGTGACTCTCGGGTAAGGGGTTAGGGGTTAGACAGGGGTGGAGTCTAATGGAATTTAAACCACCCCCATGTATCATACCTGAGTTTCACCCTAGAATACCAGACGTGACCTTGGATAGGGGGGCAGGTGCCGTGTGGTAAAACAGCGTAACCTCTCCTCCGCACGCGTGTTTCACTGCGTCGGGAGTACGGAGTGCATTACTTATTCACAACTACACGCGTCGGTGCCTCCAGCGCTGGTGACGAGCCTGGAGACCGTGAATGCGGAGGGAAACACCGGGAGTGGCTGGGAGAGACCGCGAGAGATGATGGGAGGAACAGGACGACAAACCCAGTAGACTTGCGGGGAGACCTGCACTTTTTTTACACCTCAACTTAAGTTGTCGAAAAGAAAAGAAAAGAAGAGAAGAAAACAAACAGCAGAGTTGCCTGAAAGTGCGTTTCTTGCCTGTCCTTATTCCCCCCATCTCGGCGGCTCTCTCGCTCTCCCCGCCCGCCCGCCCGCCCGCTCCCTCTCGCTCGCCCGCTCTCCCCCTAATCCCCCTGCTCGCAGTTCTGTCAGGCTGCCTCTCACGGGCTGACATTGCTCCGGGCTGACTCTGGAATGAGCTCCCTCAGATCTACCATCTCCTGGGAGCCTTAAAGTGGACTTAGAGATTTCGGCATCGTGGAGCATGTGAGCCGGCGTGCCCCGGGGCGCAGCGTCGGGGCCGTGGCGCAGAGAGGCAAAATAATAGGCACTAAGCATTGTTAGAAATGTAATGTATTTGATATGGGCCCGACGGGGGAGAGGGTGTGTGTGTGTGTACGCAGCGGTGACGCCTCAGCAGAGGACGCCGGCTGTGGGGAGACCTTTTCATTTCTTCCCGGGCTTGTTTATTCGCTTTTCATCTTTTCTGGCACTGTTTCTTGGGGTGCGGGTCCCCGAGAACAGCGCCCCCTGCCGGTGGCCGCCTCCGCCACATAAACCGATGGTCACAGAAAGATGGAAATTTGCTGCTATGCTGCCCGTAGAAGGATATGTATGCGATTATGACCCAGCGTAACTTTTCGGGATCAACCGGCCTGACTTGGATGGGGCGAGCCTCCCCTGCTGCTCAGAGCATGCGTTGTGGTGTTGGTTGAGACGTTGTAGGAGTTTGACCTGGGATGGCGGGGGTGTAGTGTTTAAGGAGCTGTTTGACAACTCAAACTGAGCAGAATGATTGCAGTTCATGAAGGTTCTTCAGTCAGAGCTCGCCTTGCTCTAACCCTACTGTACCCTAACCCTACTTAACAATAATCCTACGCTACTCTACCCTAACCCTACTCTATCCTAATCCTACTCTACAATAACCCTACTGTATCCTAATCCTACTCTACAATAACCCTACTGTACCTTAACCCTACTCAACAGTGACCTTAGTGCACCCTAAACCTACTCAATAGTAACCTTATTGTACCCTAAGCCTACACAACAATAACTCTACTCTACCCTATCCCTACTCTATCCTAACCTACTCTACTATTACTCTACTCAACAATAACCCTACTCCACTCTAAACCTTCTGTACCCTAACCCTACTCAGCAATCACCCTACTTGGAATGCCAGTCCATCACAGGGCACAAACCCTAACCCACACACTACAGATCATTTTCCTAACCACAAATTTTTGGACTGGAGGGAGGAAACGTATGCAACACAGGGTTTGGAAACCCACGTAATACAAATTGCACATGTACACACAGCGAAGGCAGGATTCGAACCCACAAACCTGAAGTGACATGGCAGGGCTTCCCAGGGGCCCATGGTGTAATTGCTAAGAGAGCATACCTGGCTGCAGTACAGCATAATTCAGCTTGGCTAAAGGCTAACAGGGTTGGATATCATAATTAGCCCTCAGTATGGTCTGCAGGTTCCATCTGCTCGAGCAATAACCAGAGCTGGAGAAGCACTTCTATGGCCAGCCTGTCTAGGCCACCAGTCTCCTAGTCTCGCTGGTGAGCTTTTGAACGTGCCACAAATGCCCGGTACGGGGCCATGCTACACCCCAGTCCTGAATTTACCATCTCTGTTCACCGCAGCGTCCATGGTGGATTATGAGCATGGTGGGGAGGGATGAAAGGTGGGTCTGCAACTTGGAAAGTCAGCTGAAAGCAACACGTAAATGGCTTTTCAAGGGGACCACAGAAGAGGCCATTATGAAGTAGTCCTGAGGAAACAGCAGCCAGCTGTAGGGGGGGGGGGGGTTCTCTCAGCCCAGTGTGATGGCGGTTGCAACACTGGCAAACCCAACTGGAAGAAAACTGCAGATTACAGCTGGACACGACTGCAAGAAAACATCAAGAAGGAAAAAGGGTTTGTTATAAGGAACATAATTCAATCCGTATTTTAACACTGAAAATATTATGTGTCCACAAAAAGCAACTCCATGGAGCTCGCAGTTGAAATTGTCAGTGACTATTTCCTGCCATTTGACATACATTGTGGGTGTTCATGCAGATCCTGGGTCAGTTTACTGTAGGTTTGTGAAACACTAAATTAGAGGTATTGATGATCATCCAAATCCTGTGATCTTCTAGATTTTTCCATGGTCCTCTTAACTCATTGATCCCATAGGGCACCCAACAGTTCTAATGGCAATCCAGCCTGGCTTCAGAGACCTCTCTGTATCCACTCGTTAACAGCAGAGAACTCAAAACTCGACAACTGCCAGCCAGTCCTGTTAGCTAGCTATCAATTTTGGCAGCAAGCATCTGTTCCCACTGGCTGTTCATCAGACATTCGAAAAGCTCAGTGGCCAATCAGAATTGCAGCTAGGCTATAAAACCCGTGAAAGGACCATGGATCAGAATAGTCCCAGTGGAAGAACGGGATGACGGTACTAACAACCATCTCCAGAACTTTATTGAATCAACGCCCTCTCTCCTCATAACAGTGCTGTGTTCTCGAGCTCCTCGATGATTCCAGGAACTTCAGGTTTTTTGTACATGATATAATTACAGGATGTACAATTTCAAAAAAAGGCTTTGGGACCCAGCAGGTCCATAGAAAAGCATGCTAATCTTGCTTGGAACTTAACCTCACACACGCACACATACGAAAAACGGTTTTTACATTTGCCACTAGAAACAAAACACCGCTTTAGATTACGGCTGATAAAATTATGCAGTGGTCTGAATTCAGCTTGGTCTCCACACCCTGCTCACTCAAGCCGAAACAGATCCAAAATGTTGTGTGGTTTTTTTCAAATGCATCCAGCAATCTAGTTCTGATGCGTCGACACCAGTGTCTCCATCCTGGCACTGTCCCACATTTAATTGTTTTAAATCAGCTTTAATAGGTCTCCGTGTCTCATCACACGACGATGATGGTCCTGCCGTTTGCCATTTAAAACAGGGCAATCAGTCATCTTGGCAATCCAGCTCTGCGCCTGAAATCTCAGACAGGAGTGTACTCCACAGAATCCTTCATTATGACACTGTTTTGACAAAGCAATTTGAAAACAATAATTATACAAATTATTGGCTATTTGCGAGGCCCTCAGCCTGATTATTAAGTGTTGACAAACATGTTTGACGATCAGCATGAAAATAAAGGATGCCTTTGCGCGGGCGTGAGTGCGTATCTCATGGATGTGCCTGAACGTTACATCCGACGGCCCGTGTCAAGATGCCAGGTCAGGATCTGCAATAATCGGAGAGCGACATGGCTCGTCCTACAGTCCGTATTGTCAGTGCGCCGGGGCTGGTTCAGAGTGTCGTTACGGCTTACATGTGAGCAGGACCACAGTAACCGAGCAGCTGCCTGCAACGTGCAACTGGCCCTTCGTGGTTTGACATTAATGACAGGCAGCCGATGTTCTGCATGTATCATAAACAGGCCCGGCAGTCGTCGATGTCATCCGGAGTCGTGAAGGTAACGTCACAAATCATGGCGCGCTTTGGCGGAGGGGCCCTGCCAGAACTGCAGGCCCCTCAAACACAGAACCATCAAAGACTGGGATTCCGGCCTGGGCCAATTCCGCCATCCTGGGAATAAAGCTGTCTTCCGCTCGGCACCGTGGGACCGTAAACGTTTGGACGGCGTAGCTCATTCTGTAACGGGCTCGGCCCACCCGGCCGTGCTCAGAACCACACGCGCGCGTCGGCCTGCCCGCGTCCACCCGCCTGCATCCCGCCAGGCCGCCACGATGACTCACTCGCACAAAAAAAAAAACAGAATGAGAGAAAGAAAGGAGGACCCTGCCTCGTGCCCATTGCTTCCGGGATAGGCTCCGGACCCCCCGCGACCCTGAACAGGATAAGCGGGTTGGAA
>JAODKL010000142.1:603083-626629 GCA_026780765.1 Petrocephalus schoutedeni
TTTTAAAGGTCCCGAGAATCAAAATAAGACAAAAAAGGCGCTTTAAACCTCTAGTGTACCTTTCTGTAGAAACACACACCTTTTGTTTCTATACACCTACACGTTCGATTTGCCCTCTAAGTCACTCGACCCTCAGGTAGAACCCCAATAACCATCTCCAAGGACTTTCTTTCCCTTCAACAGATAATCGTGTTTCTTCCTTCCTTCATTATGTAATCTGTCATCATATATTCTCTGGTGTTTGATTATGACAAATACACGGATTATCTGAATATAGGATTTTTAAATATACGGCTAATGCGGGCTTTCACGCATTTTCTTTAATCTCCGGAATATTTAAAATGTATCTCAAGGACGGGGAATATTGCCGAGGTCAGGTTTTCCATTGGGAACGAAAGAAAGAAAAGAAACTCCATTTTCCCTGTTTAAATTTAAACCAGGATTAACGCAGGAATCACGGCCGTCGCCAGGAAGTATACCTAAAAATAATTTCTTTTTAAAGTTTTATGAGATAAGGGCGTCACGATATCATTAGATCGCAAGCACGAGTGGAAGTGTGCAGGGTGCGTGTGGCGGAAGCGGACCGGCTCCTTTCCTCCGGCGGAGGCGGCGGCAGCTCTGCGGTCCGACAAAAGCACCTGGCGGGGGGAGCCGCGGCGGCGCGGACCGGAGAGCGGCTGGCTGCTATCGACTCCTGACATCGCCGCCGCTTCTTTTTTTTATGCCAAGCCTGTGTAAGTGTGACAGCTTCACACCACATTTTTATAATCACGATGCCAAAACGTTTTTTTTTTATTACTATGCTCTCAATAATAAAGCCAGTGTTCAAAAATCAACAATTTGTTGCCTGGACTTTTGTAGGATTAAATATCCTATGTGAATTTAAACACATAATTTACATTCTATTTCATTTTCCATAATGCCTGATTAAACTGCTTATTTTTATTTCTTTTCTTTTTGAATTCTGTTACCAATAAGAATAATAATAGTAATAATAATAATAATAATAGAAAATCAGATTTTAAAGCTGTTAGAAAAAGAAACAACAATCTGCTGCTTTATTTTTACGTGTTTAATTATTACCGTGATACGTGACTCATGTCTCATGTTTCTGTTGACATTAGTACATTATTGGATATTTTCATGGCATACAAATAAATATCTGAAATAGGATCAAATACATCAATGAAAAATTGTCACTGTTGTTCTTCAAGCCTGTTTTCCCAGGGAGTTGGCGTCTCACAATAAAATGCATTATGTTTGCCTAACAAAAATCCAGTCAAAAAGCTCAACAGGAAGCATATATGCTATTTACCAGATGAAACAGTGAAGCTTCATATTCGAAATAAATTCCACAGCAAATGTCTTCATCAAAATGAGATTAAGTGGCCATTAATTACACCTGCTATGTGGCAGCATATTTAAAAATATACTGTACATCAGAGTACATTTCCTGAATAGCCCAGTGATTCATTTTCCTTCCAGAGAATTGAGAGCCAAAGCCTGAGGAGATGCCGCGTAGCGTGCCGCGAGATTACATTTATGCCAGACCGTGCAATCAGACCTGTTCGTCTGTGTTACTGTCATATGTGACCTGATAGCGCTTGGCGGCGGAGCAGAGGATCTTGTGCTACATAAAAAGCGCAAAAATGTTTCCATGTAGTGGTCTACAAAACAACACTGAAATGAAAAATAACAGAGTGTGTCTGATTTGTGAGGATCTGTGCTGTCAGGCCGGACAGGTACACGCTGAATTAACGCAGTAACTATTCTCAGCAAAAACTTTATAGCATAAGAACAACATTAATTGTTTACTACTGGTAAGTTAATTCTGTTATTTCTGAAAATATAATCTGGATCATGACAGGAAATGAACCATCTTCCAAACGGCAACAAAGATTGCTCTCCGATACTTCACTGAATTTCTTGTTGCAGGTGGTTTAAGTGCCACGTTTATCTTTATATAGAATGCTGCCTGGCTGTATTAAGTGCAGTTAAGGGCCTATGAAAAATACATAACTCCTTTGAAATGTCCCATAAACAGAGAGCGAAACAAAAGCAGTGGTTTGGTCTGGGCTGACACCGTCTCCGCTAATCTGCTGGCTCGTAGACGGGGCCTTTGACAGCTCGGCGTGCTGGCAGACGTCAGCCTCGCTCCGGTGGGATCTTTTAGCAAACAAAGGACAATGCTGTAAGATTTCCTGTGGGAAATGGGAGTTTGGCCGGAAGATGTGAGCTGGCTGCCGATTGATAATGTCAGGGAGCAGCAATGGCAGTGTCATTTTAGTGAAGGAAAGATCAAAAAAAGAAAGACAGCGTGTCATTCGGGGGATTTGATACGGGATCACGGTGGGTAGGGGGGGGTGAGGTCAGTAATGTGTGTGAGCATGTGTGTATGGTTGTGCTGTGTCTCCCTGTAAGGTGCCTGTGAGTGTACATGTGAGCTTGTGTGATTATGGTGCGGCTTGTGTCGGTGGCATGTCAGATTTGTGGGTATGCCATGTGTAGGGCACACACGTGTCTGTGTTGGTGTGTGTGACTGCCTTCTTGTGGTATGTTGCCGTGTCTGTCGGCATACATGGTGTACTTGTGTGTGTTGGCGCATATACACAGTATCTATATGCATTTATATTTGCGGTGCGCCTGTGTGTGTCAGTGTGCATATGCAGTTTTTATATGCAGTGTATTTTGTGGTATGTCATCTGTATAAAAATGCAGTATATATCTGTTGTATGCTTGTGTATATCCAGTGTGTATGTGCGTGTTAACTGTGTGTCAATGTGTATTTGCAGTGTATACTGTGACACTGTGAATATGCTGAGTGTAAGAGTGGTGTATACTGTGTCAGTGTATATATGCAGTGTGTATGAGTGGTGTATGATGTGTCAGTGTGTATGTGCAGGGTATATGAGTGGTGTATACTGCTTCTGTGTGTATACGCTTTGTGCATGAATGGTGTAAACTGTGTCAGTGTGCATACATAGTGTGCATGTGTGGTATATACTGTGTGTCAAGGTGTATATGCCGTGTGTATGAGTGGTGAGTATTGTACCTTCACCATGCATATATGCCATGTGAAGGTGATTAGGTGAAAGTGATTAATTGTGGACACACCACAGCACTCAGTGCAAAGCAATGAAATGTGTCCTATGCATTTAGCTCATATGTGACATTGTGACGCAGCAGCTAATTCAGTGCCCAGGGAGCAGTACCTTGCTCGTCGGTGAATGGAACCAGCAATCTTTCGATCACAACTGCACTTTCCCAACCATTAGCCAACCACTCACTACTGTGTATACAGTGAGTATGAGTGGTGAGTACTGTATATACGCCATGTGTATGGGTGGTGAGCACTGTATATACGGCATTTGTATATGACTGCTTCATTATACCCCCTCTGTGGGCCCTCTAGCGCCCCCTTTGCAGTATTATCTGCATTTGGATTCCACCCAACCACTGGCCCCTCCCCCAATATTTTACCCCCTAAAAAAGCTCATAGACGGCACAGGTGTGTGTATATGTATATGTGTGTGTGTGGGGGGGGGGCTTTCTGGTTCTGTAGCCCCACACTGGCTGTGCCCCCACCCCTATACCCACCCCTTGTAACAGCTGAGCAGGGTCCAGGTAGGGTGTGGGGCGTGGATCTCTGGGAAACAGGCAGGTTTGTGCCCCCTCCTCCCCATAAAAAGCACTCCGGACTGGAAAACGCGGGGAGGTCTTACACTTCACTTGCCGATGTGGCTGTAGCAGGGTGGTTCTTTAGAAGTGGGGGGGTTGGATTTAGGGAGAAGTATCCCGTCAGATATAGTGGAGAGGCAGAAGGAAAAACAAGTTTATGTTGCATTATTTATCACTGTTTAATCAGGCCCAGCTGTGTCCGTAAACAGCTTTATGGCACTTTAATGAAACCATGCTGTTCTTCCCTCTGATCTGCTTTGGCAATCAAATCGCATAATTTGTGATGTACACTCAGCCACTGTCTTGTAACGTAAACAGTGGCTCACAAAACAAGCCCCACCCACTGCTCCCTCTCACCACACTGTTTTAATGCCCGCCTCCCTCCCCTCTGTATGCTGGATGTAAGTGTTTATTTCTGCGCACAAACACGCCAGCTTTTTTTTCTAATATTTGTTCCTCCAGGGTCACATTTCCAGAATCTTCTGTTACCCCCCCCCCCCCCCCAGCCCCATTCAGAAACCTCAAGAGCCCTGTTTGGCATAGGTTTCATGTGTCTGTTTTTGTCCTGGTTTGTAAACATTGCCAGCAATTACTTTTTTATGTTTTCACCGCATGGCTGTACTTTTTATTTTTTTTTTATCGTTTTAAATGCTGGGCCTTTGCCGTTTCACTGCATGACCCACGTATTCGCTGACACGGCCCACGGCGCGCATTGAACTTGGATGTCGACGGGGGCGGTCTGAGACTTGGTGGGATTCGACACTGTGCCTGTGATCGGGAGGTGGCCGGTTCAGATCCCTGGGTCAGCAGTGCAATGTCACTTCTGGACCCTGAGCAAGGCCCTTAACCCCCTCCCCCCCATTGCTCCCGGCACTCAAAAAATGTTACTTTGGATAAAAGCATCCTCCAAATAAATGACTAAGTAAATGTGGAGAAGAACATGAACTCCACATGGAATGACTCTGTTCAGTGTGGCTGGTCACAGTTACATGTGGCGGTCATCCCAGGGTGATCCTCCAACAGATTCCACATCCCGCATACACCAGGCCAACTGTTTGTCAACTTCCTGTTGCCCAACCAGCCAGCATAAGACGGTAAACAGTCACGCTTTGTTCGACATGATACCGCTGCGTTCGGGCTTGTCTGCCTGTCCTCCATCCGCACACGTTCACCTGCTGTCTTTGTCACACGTACACCTGGGTGGCACCGCTGGCCTTGCTCGGAATCCTCCCTGCAGCGCACACGCATACTTTCGTTATGAGGAATATCCCGGAACGAGGCTCTGCACCTTTAAATAGCTGTCCGCTTTAATTGCCCGTCAGCTGTGATGTTTATTGGCACAGTTAACTGCACCTCTGGCTGGAACAGGTGAGAATACTGAAGAATGCTGTTCCATGCATAAAATGAGGGGAGGTACTCAGCCTTAGGGCTGCCCCATGCCAAGAGCTTCAGGGCCTAAATCCCAGCCATTGCTGGCCGGCAGTCAAGCCTGTTTACGGCTAAATGGAGAACGGGCGGGGGAAGGAGGGAAAAAAAACAAAAACAAACAAAAGAAAAATTCACCCAGCCCTAGTCGCATGTGACTCCCCCTTCCCCGAACAGGCAGAGAGTCACAACAACAAACAAACAAACAAGCAGACAAAAATAGCCCTCCCTGTACTTTTTGGGTTCTCGGAGTGCTTGGGGGGGCTTGGGGGGGGCGTGCGGTGGCTGCGTAGGTATGGGCCCAGCCTGCTGTCAACAAACAAACAAGCTTTATTTCCTCATCTGAAGCACTTGCGCCTGTATGAGCCCAAACTTCAGTGTTATTTTTGGACATGTGACTTTTGTGGATAGCGACGCAACTCCAAACAAAACAGAAATCATAAAGCCGAATGCAGAACGTGAAATGAAGAAGTATTACGACAGAGAGTGCGGCTTTGTGTGCGCATCAACAAAACCATTTTTTGTACCATAAAGGTGCAGAGTGTTCCAGTGTTTTCTCTGGAACTAGTCAAGCCGCAGCACAAAAGGGAGAAAAGAACACACGAGTGAAAAATTAATCAAAAATATCTTGCGGAAACTGGAGACACTGGGAGATATAAGATGCCTTTCTGTGCCTGAGTTATTCCTTATTCGTACAGCCTTGTTCGTTTGGTATTCGTTTTGGTTTTTGTTCGGTAGTATGTAGTCTACGTGTGGTTGATTTTTATTGAAGGTTTCCTGGCTGCAAAAAAAGGCTGGTGAACGATGGGCCTGCAGACAGCATTTACAAATGGCTTCTCGTTTAAGTCACATTAACTGGGAGGAATCACCAACATGCATTTTCACCACAGAGTCACTGCAGTAAATCCCTGCATAATGGCGAAGTGATTTGCGGCTTTACCGCTGTGGGCTAACGTAACGGGCAGTTGCTGGCTATAGTTGTTATTTTGCTTATCTCACTTCTTAATTTTGAACATAAGCAGTCATGATTCTCCTTCACGTCCTCCTTCACACGTGCACCAATGCATGGTGAGCCCTATATCTTATAAGCAACTACCGGGTAAGACATACGACCTTTAACTCTAACATACATACCAGGTCAGTGTGCATCCAGGAGGCGGAGTCCAGCCCCCACTTCATACCTGTCCTTGTGTAGCTAACGTGGAATTACTTTCTGATGCAAGCAGATTTTTTTATGTCTTAATACATCTGCCTTCTGTGGTCTGGGTTATGGGACTCATCCTTATAAAAACTCTGGTCTGGTGCCTTCTGTGGCTCCTGTGTGCAGTTTTTCAGACCCACTTTCCTGTCTGCCATTGCGCAACGCACACACATGGACACGTGACCTTTGTACCCACCCGTGCAGCACGCTTAAACATTTAAACATTGGCCATGCAACGGCACACAGGAACAAAACACACCCATCCCCTGTGTTGTAAATGCTCAGATTCATGCAATGTTCCCCATATTGCGCATGTCTCTGGCCCAGTGCCCCTCAGGATACCAGGGATCGGAGTGAGGAATCAGCTGGCCTCACTGCCCGTCAGTGACCCTGACCGTTCACTCACCGACGTGCTCCAATCGAACGCTTTTTGTGGCACTTTTGGGAATACGAAAGTACCTTAAGGCTTGGGGAACTCAGCTTGGCTGTGCCAGCCAGTGCATCGCTTAGCCATAAGTCTCAGCGCAGCCCTTCCCAGGCCAGTTTTTCTAAAGGGTTATCGATTCCTTTAATTAATTTCCTTTGATTTACGCAAGTCATACCCCACTGAAGGATGAAAATTTGAATGACTGTGCTCATTTTGTCGCGCTAGTGGTCTTAAAACAATGGAGACATTTGTTTGCGTGGAAAAAGGAGGTGAAATTATTCTGCCCATATATTACGTGCAATGAATCAAACTCCCAACTTCCAGGATGCATCGTTAAAGTGCACTTTCAATACACTTTACTAAATTATAGGGACACCTTGCATTTTAAAATAATTCTTAATGGCCGGATCGACAAGTTTTAATAACTAGAACACGAACTCGTTTGTGACGATCAGAGAAAAAAGTCAAGGAAATTAGAACACGGTATAGTGCTACGGTGCACCGCAGCGATCGCAACTTTCGGACGGATAACGCGCAATGAGAGTTGAAACAAAACGACTGTATTCTATTTACAAAACAATTCACAAGCAGTTAAAGGTTTTAAGCGTTCACAGTGATTAGGCTAGCTTCTGCTGCTCTGCGGCCAATACAGTGGCGAAATGCAGCGTTAGATGCAGGAAAGGGAGTTTAAAAGAGCAGTGGGGCGAGCGCAGCGCACATGGCAGCGCTGTTTTGTTATTGTGCTACGGCAAGCGTCAGGCAAGCGGGCGGGGGGAATTGTGGACGCGCACCTGTTTTAGATGAATTACGGTAGACTAAACTGTCCCTAACATATCTCCAACAACAGACACAACCCGAGTAATTCAACACTGATTTCTCCCTCGAACGAGCAAGGGACGGACGAGATGCCAAAAAGCCGAGCGAGGAACATCAGCGGGACTTCTGGAGTGCTTATGCATTGAAGAAAAGAAAGAAAAAGGGACAGAAAAGGGGGACAGGAAAGTGCAGCGAGAGCCACTGAAGCTGCGTGCTATTTCTCATGCAACTTCCAGCGAGGGTGAGCATGCGATGCAGCCCCTCAGCTAGTGCACCATTATTGTTCACCAAGTGAGTGATCAGTGTGAGAAAGAACGCTCATCAAGGAAGGACTCATAAAGACGCTCCTCACGCCGAGTTATGGTCTTGCCATACCAGTCTTAGATCGAGATTTATTTTTTTTCTTTTATTTTCCTTTTTTCCACCGTTTTTGGGATCGCTGGGACAATTCTCCAAACCTGGAAGTGAAATATCCACATGGTCCAGCCAGTAGCGTGAAACTTCACTTCTTCGCTATTTCCTAACAGGTTGATATCTAATTATTTATTCTAATTATCCATTTATGTTTGTGTAATCGTCGCCGCAATTGTAATACTTTTGTTTCCAGGGAAAGTTGGTTTAAATGGGAGTAATGCTGGCGGTGAAAATCTTTTTAAATTGCTGCCTCGTTAATATTAACTTTTTTTTCATTGTTAGTGACAGCGCTGATACTAGTCGTGAATTACTTCGTGCAAATTTTACTAAACCGAGGCATATTTTTAAACTTCTTAACCACGGTACTGTATATTGTTCTACTTTGTGCTATTTGAAGGCTATTTTATTGATCTTAATCGATCGAAAGGACCAGTTTATTACTAAAGCCAAGTATTAATTTAAAGATGGTAAGTCTATTGAATACTAAATGATTTTTATTATTATTATTGTTAAACTTTTAACCAGTATTCTTTTGCCGTGTTTTTGTGGATAAGTTGAAACAATGTTAAAATATTCATTATTTAGCCGGTGGAGGGGAATACTTCTCTTTCAATAATGTTAAACGGCGTTATACCGTCGGTGCGGTAAGTTTGTCTAAACACGGATTTCGCCACCCGTTTTCCCATTCATACGGTGAGCCCATACAGATATGCGCGCTTTCATTTTATTATTATGATAAAGTTGTAAAAAGCACCCCATAACGCTAATAGTGAACAATGGTGTACTTCTGGAAAGGGCTTGATTTAATTGCGCCAGTACAGTGGATAATAATTCACAACGAGGCCTCTGCCGGTATCCTGTTCAGAGCAAAATACTTAGCAATTAGATTAATGTATTTTTTACGACAATATCACCCGCACTATTATTATTCATAAAAACAAAATAAAAATGGGTATTACATAAGGTGTCTCCGGTTTGAAACAGAGGTGAGTTACTCCTGGAGTTTAAAAGCAATTATAAATATGGCGGTGTGCCGAAATGTAAATGTTTTATTTTTGTTAGGATGTATTTAGACAAAATTCAGTTTAATGGAGTTTATTAATTTGGCATCCCAGGTGCTTTAGGTGGTGCTTTGCAGTGTGCGTGGCGTGGGCTAATCTTTTCACATGTAAATAGTTGTACAGACATTTACACACTTGCTTTAAAATGCAAACTGCTTGGGAACAAAGCATTAAACGATGGAGTTTTAAGCTGAAGAGGAACTGCTAACCAGCCGGATATTTACTTTTCAGACTAGCATTTGCGCTTTCATAAAATTCACTTTTTTAAAAAATGGCCACTTATCAACTAATGAAACCTTTGTCCGTTTCTAAAACATCGTTGGCATATAATAGAAAGAGTTAAAGAAAACTATTTTATTCGTTTTTAATAATCATATTAACAATGTATAAATTTCGATTGTTCTGGCCAGTTGACTGATAAATTTTGTTTATTACAATCCTATTGAATCAAGTTACTGTGCTGTTTTCTGTTTTTGTAGTGCGCGCAAAAATAGTTTTTATTAACATAAGCTAGGTCTATTGTTACGGGAAAATATAAGATCTAAAGCCGAGTTTTTTGTTATTTCACAAAATCAGAAACTCTTCCGCCACGTCTTTTAGAGAGCTTACTTATTTCAGAGATGCATTTCAAATAATTTTTATAACGGAAACAATGTTGCATTTTACTCTTACATTTTAAAAATGGCATTTGTGTATTTTCATTTTGTTTGAATCACTTAAAACAATGTGTCAAAAGTCTGACCAATATATCTGCAAATTATCTGTGTTAAAAGCGCATTTCAGGTTTTTTGACGCTTTTGAAAGTGGATGAATTCGAATACTTAGGTGTCCTCATACATAATTATAGTTGCCAAGCCTGGTTACCGTGACATGATTTCTTGACTATAAACGGTAAGGCAACATAGTGAGAAAAAGGTAAACTCGGTTATCCCTGTGCGGTCTATGATTTTCATGCTTTGAATATTTTTAAAGGAGAACATTTTCTTTCCTTTTTTTTTTCTTTCGAGTGACACAACCTGTTTTGTGCTTTGACTGCTGATTGACGGGGCATTTTACAAAAAAAGCTGGCTTTCCATTTAGTTACTCTGTGTAATAAGTAACTGTGCAGGGAGAAGCATTAAAATCCTGTAAGAAGGAAAGATAATTGGTATCTATGGATTTTTTAAATTATTAAACCAAGATTTTGATTTAAATTGAATATTCAGTTATATTGAATGATAACTTGGGCTTTGGTGCAGTTTATTCAAGGTGGGGAAAAATGTTGATGCATATTATTTAAAACTGTATTTTGTGGGTATGTCTAGTACCTTTTCTTTTTGCAAAAAAGCATATGTAATAATTTTGACACCACAACTGTGTATCCTTAAAAATAATTTCAAGCCTGAAGTTTATGCTTTTAGATTATGTTCCAATGGAACCAAATGCATATCAGAGTAATTGATTTGTTCCGCACAGATTTCCAGATCACCACTGTACAAGGGAGTCGAATTTAAAAGTCAGATTTTACTTTGTGATTATACAGCCTGGTTAAAAGGCCCTGAACTCCGCATATGAAATATGGACAGAGGTGAATCTGAGTGGCAATCGGCAGAGAATAGTGGTTGTTTCTCTTTCTAAAGATAATCTTGAGAGGGGGTCAGTGTCGAGATATTGCAGGTGCCTCACTGTAATGTGTTGGGACTTTTTTTTTCGGAGGGGTAGGGAGAGTGAAATGGCGCACAGATTAGGTAAACGAGAGCGGCCCGGCTGAGCCCGGTGTCCCCGTGCTGTAGAGGGCACTGGCTGCTGCGTGGCCCAGGGAAAGTTTAGGGGACTCCATACTCTGGGCGAAAGGGGGCATTTCAGAGTGGGACAATCCAGAGAGGAGGCACAATGCAGGAGGAGATGGCGCCGAAAAAGGCCTTTGTTTTACCGGTAGCAGCAGGCACTAGATGCCGGCGTCCCTCGCAGCTGAGATCCATCCCGGCATTTTTTTTTTTTATTTGAGAGGGAAAAATCCAGTTTGTCTTCAGATGGTTTCCCTGTTATAATAATTTTTGTTGCTTTTTTTGTGCCCTTGGGGTCTATAGGTCTTTCTGCTTTTCTGTGTGGAATTGATAGAGCGTAAAAAGACAGACTGCACATCTCTCAGGGTCTGTTGGGGGGGGGGGGGGGGGGGGGTTTGGCTTCAGGGATGATTTATTCATGAGGAACATGAAGTTTAAGTGTGATGGTACACTTGTTTTGCATTTGTACTGGGGTAATGGGGGGGGGGGGGGGTGAGGGCCAGGGGTGCGGGGACAGTGTCGGGGTCTGCGATGCCGATTGCTCACCTGGCTGAGTGTGAGGGAGCGTGGTCACGCTTTTTTTTTTTTGTGTCGGAAAATGGGTAGAAGTGATCAGAGCTGCTGCTTATCACTCATTTACTAGTACTGGTAACCAGCTTATCTGTCCTCGCTGGCTGTTCTCCAGCGTAGGAGGACTTTTTATTTTTAATAAAACCTGTCTGACACAGGGTGTGTTCGGCTGAAAAGTGTTTACCTGTAGGGGAGATTGTTGCGTGTGTGTCTTTGGGTGTGCGTGTTCTATTCTGTTTTCTTTTGCCTTGCGTTGGAGTAATTCTGACTCTGAGTGTAGGTTGTTTATTTTATATATATATATATATATATTTTTTTTTTTTTCCCCAAATGCATTTGGCCTTTATGACTCCTGATACGCCCATTAGTCCGCCAACAGAGAAACTCCGAAAAGTGAGCAGGTGCGATGAAGAATGATGGTGTATGTAAATCGGCGTGCGTTTCCTCGGCGACGTGTGTGAGGAGGCGCTCGGGCACCGCCAGGCCTTCGGATGTTTAGGGGTTAAAGCGTTTTTAATTGCAGAAACTGTATCAATGCGCCAGCGCCTCCTTTCTGTTAACCGGTGCATTTCGCCCGCGAGCAGAAACCCGGCGCCTTGTTGCTGAAAGCCTATTAAACATCTGGCTTTAATTGGACGTGGTGTTTGGCCACCAGGTTCCTGATGCATTGTTTTTATAAACAGTGAGGGGAGCTTTCCCGCTGTCCAGAGCGGCCCCCCCTCGAGAGCCAAAGAGCCTTAGTTAGGGACATCCAAAGTGCGTACTGACACAGTGATGGTGCGTTATTTGCCCGCCAGGATGCCTTTTGGGTCGAGGATGTGGCGAGGCGTCAGCTGCGTGCGGGAGGACGGGAATGCAGGGCTCCATGGCGATCCATGCAATCCCAGCCTTTTCATTAAGTGTAAAGTGTGAGATTTTGCGGCAGATGGGATGTGAGCAGTGAGTAAAGTTAGTCTGTTTGTTGTTAAATCTGCGTGCCGCGTCGCAGGGTTTACGCAGCTTAGCGTCCTGTAAGGGTGACCTCCGCGCGGCTTTGGGAAGCAGGTAGCCAAACGCCTCGGCGAGATCCGCGGAATTAGCGCGGCTTTCACACCGCCGTGGTGGAGGTTCTGTGCCCGTGCCTGTGTGTGTTTGCTTTTCGGGGTGTGGCTGCAGGAAGCCGGGCGCGGTTCTTGGTTAAGTGTCGCCTTTCTGCCGCTGAGAGGCGATGGACGTCTCAAGGAGCCACCCGGCACGTGGAGAAAGGACCGGAAAGGGCCCATTTCCGATGAGGTGGGGGGGGGGGGGGTTAGACACGGACGGGAAGGTGAGGGTGTCTGCGGGGCGGAAGTCAAAGTGTGGGGGCTCGATGTGTCGGCTGTTACTCTCCGTGTCCATTAGCAAAACCTCCCTGGGGGGGGGGGGGGGGGGGTTTTGGCATCTTACCCTTCCGTTTGTTGGAGTCGGGGGGACCATCGCTGGTCAGGGGGAGCCTCTGGTGTGAATCGCTTGGACGCAGAATTGGCCAGGCCCACTAACATGGCTTGTTAGGACCCCTGTAAGGGGTGCCCAACTCCTCTGGTCTGGATGCCCCCAGGCCACCTTCAGCTGCCAGCTTCATGTGGAACTTCTCTGGCTGAACCGCTTCTGCATTAATCGATGGAGGGAGGCTAAGGCTGCCCCCCCCCCCCCCCCCCCCAGGGGACAGCAGACCGGTGTCGCTGCTCACCGGCTTTGCTCCCGCTAACGCCGCGTCGTGCTTGACAGCTGTATTTGTGTTATGGATTTTCTTTCAATCTGCCTGCCTATTTTGCCCCCCCCCCACCCCAAGGTCTGAATAATGTGCCTCTTGTATATTTTAAAACCCCCGACAGAAAGGGAGGAAATATGACAAGACGTCTATCAACGCGAAAGCAGAAATCAGTAAGGGTCTAAAAAAAAAAAATACTGACAACTTCTGAAGTGTTTATTAAGGGAGGTTTTCAGTATGAGGGCTGAATCAGGTATGGGGAGACCTGGACGCTGTGCGGAACAGTATGGCAGTGCAGATGCGTGTCTTGGGGCGAGAGAGCGGCAGCCCCACCGCTGTACCGGAACGTTCTGTGGGAGATGTTTAGATGCCGTTTTTGGATGTAGGGGTTTCTGGTGCAGGCTGGCAATTTGTGAATGCAACCAGTATTGCCATTTTAATTCTAACCGTAGGTCCCCGATACCTTTTCCTGGTTCAGCCCAGAGTCGTGAAGGTCCTTAGCGGGAACAGTATTAGCTTTTGCGATTTGTTTATAGACGACAAAATTTGTCGTCATGGTTTGTTTTAATTGCGGATAACCTTCCGTGGTCTTTAAACTGTAATCCACCCCAAGCAGTCGGAAAGTCGGGGGAAAATGGCATTCCACAGGGACTTTGGGATCGCCCCGTGCCTCCATAAATCCTTATCCCGTAGGGTTGCCGTATGAGTAATAACCATATAAATGCATCTAATTTTCATTCGGTAATCCGGAAAAGTATCGCTGTTCTCGGATGTACTGGTTTCTTTTATGGAATTAGTGATGGCTAACGGGGGAATGGCCGCTTACGCTATGTGTGCTCAAGACTGGCAGATGTGCTGCTCCCCTGACGGGGTCGGCTCCCGTTCGCACGGATCCCTGTACCCTCTCCCGCCCCCACCCCACCCGTCTCCGATCCGTCAAATCAAAATTCTGTGCCGTGTTTCGGCACCGCGTGAATTTTTACCGCGCGCGGGTGCTGTGCGTCTGTGGCCTCTCGCGTCTCCGGGAACTTTCCGGGGTGGGATTCTGTGTGCTGGGGTTTTTTTTCCCTCCCCCCAGGATTGCATCTCGATGCGTTTCCCAGAGCAGCTGTGACACATTGGGAGGGTGTGGGTTTATCAAGCTACTTGGGTCCCGGAGCACAGGGACGAGGACCTTGTCTCCGTTGTTGTCGACACAGTTTTGGGTTCGTCTTCTCCTTTGCCTGAATAATCGGCGAATGTCAGCACATTTTTAATTATTCTTGTAGCTTTATCAAAGGACTATATTGACACATGCCTATCTAATGTAATAATTCTTATCGCCACTTTGCAAGGAAACGAAATCGCTAACGTGACGTCCTGCCGTACAAACGGATACCTGCCGTACGCCGATAACATCGTTCCTCAGAAAACTAAATCTTCAGGGGAATTCATAACTTTATTTCCATGTTATTCGTGGAGCAGTTTCATTACCAGGCTGGACACAGTAAATTAAAGCAAATTTAGTGAAATGAGCAGCGCGTTTCTAAAGTGCCGGCATGACAGCGGCTTGCCTCCCCCCTTCCTGCCCGTTTATCCCATTAATTTATGTAAACTTATGCATCCTATTTGTTCCTGGAACCTGCGTTATCTCTTTTGTGGTGTCGTATTAACCGAACATGCCAGGAGGCAGGAATTGGGTTTATTTGTTTTTGTTGTTGCAGATTTTTTTTTTTTTGTCTTTTTTTTTTTTCCAGGGCCTGCAGCCTTTACTGCTCCACTTGCAGCCTGTGGACATTGTTGACTGTGAGACATCTGCCGCTGTATTATCCACAGCTGTTATCTGAGTGATTGTGTGATGTCCCCCCCCCCAGTTTCATTTTCCCCCTATACTCCTTTCCCTCTTCTCAATTTTAAGCGGGTGGGGGGGTTATGAGTGAGACCTCTGTGTGGCGTGCTGGTGTATCAGCACCTCGGCTCGCCAGCCGCCTCTGACATTTGTGGAGGGATGTGGGCTCGGCTGGGCCCGAGCCCGTGGGATTAGCCCGTCTGTCTGGGAGACCTTCACGGGGGTGAATCAGTCGCTCTTAAAAGAAACTAAAAGAGGAAGGGGAGGGGGGAACAGTTTTGTGGCATGACGCAAGCTGCGAGGCCTGTGCTGTTTTGGGCGTGTGGAGACGGAGCCGAGCGACGTGATTCAGCCCCCGCCCGGCCCGCGCGGTGCCGCCTCGCTGACGGACGGACACGCTTACTTGCGCTGATTATCAATTCACGCTGGTCCATTCTAAACTGAGTGCAAATGCAGCTTTCTGTCTGTGACGCTCAATCTAATAACACGTTGGACGAAAATGTATTAAATGTATGGAAGGGGTGAATTTACAGTGTGACTGTCCTACCTACCGATGGGGCAGATGTATGCGCACCGATTTTCCTCTGCACAGGCACAGGCAGCGGAAAAGGGGCATTTTTAAAAGCTCCTTTGCAGTGATGCGCGGGTCTGTTGCTCGCGTGGAAGGCCGACCCTGCTCCTTCAGCGCATGACAGCTAAGTTAGTGCAGTCTCTCTCTCTGGGGCCTGATTTCTAAGGGGGGGGTGGAAGGGAAGCGAGCACTGTGTTAGTGCCGCCGCCCGTGCACCGATCACTCTGCGGGCTCCCTCCCTCCGGCCGCTCGCTCGCTCACACACTCCGAGAGAGAGAGAGAGTGAGCGAGCGAGTTCCCTTTTCCTCTCCTCCAGTTTCACTTTTGTCCCGCCACCATTTGTGTGGCTCTCTTGTGTTTCTCTCCCTACGGGAGCCTGTCCGGAGCGAAGGCAGTCCGGGGCGAAACCTGTGAAGGATCCGGAACCCGTACTGGAGAGCGTGCCGTATAAAAGCTGCTTCCCTCCGTCCTGCCGCTTAAGTGCCGCCCTTTTGATGTGGATGTTAGGCTGTCAGGTTGGCTGGAAAGGACGCGGGCTTTATCAATCTACTGCGACATGCGGCTCTTCGTTAGAGACACCTTCATTCTCCTGTTAATTAGCCCGCAGTTCATCTTTGAGCTTGTGGTGAAAATGGAGCCAGCGTGTTAATTAAAGCAGGACCGAACACTGGACACTGGGTGTTCAGTGCCACCTCTCTCTCACTCACTCACTCACACACACACACACACAATGATTATTATTGATATCATTATTGTTATTAATGCTTCATTTGAGAATGAAATAAGGTGCCCTTCGATTCCAGCAGCTCTACTCCGTAACTCTGAGGTGTTCCTTTAAAGGCCAAATCGCCGTGCTGCTCGCTGACAAGCCATAATGAAAATGTCCAGTAAATGGAGAGAGGCGTGGAGGGAAAAAAATGCATAGAATATGAAGAAATGAATTGGAAGAAATAAGAACAAAGTGTGTAATTTTAGATGGTCTTTGGTTTGTTACGGTTTTAATTTTATTTAAATCATAATGGCATTTAGAATAGGTAAAGCTGGGTGTATGTAAGGCCACCCCCAAAGTGAAGGGCTGAGAAGCCGAGAGAGGCAATTTTAGCCCCTTATTTGTCGAGGAACATTAATTGAATTATAAATACCGGTATGCATGTTCTTTTTTTGGTTTTTCACCATTTTATTCATCAAGTCTTTTTTTCGTCTTCATCACAAGTCAATTCCGTGCTGTTTTATAGTACAGAAGTAGTGCGGCTGATTTAGTTATTAATTAGTTAGGCTATTTAAAATAAGCGCAGAGTGCAGCTCTGGCAGACAGATCTCTCCGCATGAAATGGCCATAAAGCAGCTGGGGGGCATGGCTTTGGTTCCCCGCCACACGTTTTTTGCGTTGCTTTCGCCTCCTTTTAGTTAAAAAAGATGCTTCTTTTTGAACTTTTTATGACCGGCTAGTAATGGAGAGAACACTACCGTCGCTTCTCTTCAAGGACTAACCGCACCGCAGCAGCCTTACAGAAGTCTCTGAGTCCTGGGGGATAAAAGGCACAATATGCATAGTGAAACTGTACAGAAAACCCGCCTACTGGTCCGCGAATGTCGGTCTGGGGACGTATAATATCAGTGTGTCGCTGATTCCTAGTTTGTGCAGGAATTGTGGGAAAACTCAGGTACTAACAGCCAGCGTTAGGGAGGGGAGCTTACGGGAGTCCTGGAGTGCTGAGACACCAGTGTTCTCCAGGGCTAATTCGTCACTGTACTTTTTAGGGTTTGCCTGGTACCTGGCCGCGATCTCCGCGCAGAGGACAGCGGTGGCCGTTTCGGGGTTTCACTCTCGCTGCACCGTCCCTGCGACCCAGCTCCTCCGCTCTCGTCCCCCTGCTCGTGGAGAGGGAGCGCTCCACTTAGTTATGCTGTAACTAATTAAAAAAGGGGGGGTGGAAAAAAAAAAAAAACGGTGCTGACTTCTTCCCACAAATGTAACCCCCCCCCCCCCCCCCTAGGAAGAGCATCTTCCTGAGGCCCCATGTTGTGGTTAGGGACTTCCCTCATTTATTAGCATATTGTCGCCGGGAAACGGCCCTCGCGTTCTCATGGTTAATGGGTTGGAGGCTCTTGTAATGCTACCAATTTGAACTGTAGCATGAGGGGTCAAGTTCGAGCCGGAGGATGTGTTATATTCCCTCTCCAGCCTCACATTTATTAGCGTGCCCAACAGGGACCCCGAGCGAGGTGTAATTTGGCATCCCGAATTTGAATGTCGCCGCCGTCGCCCCCCCCCTCCCCCCTCAGGGTTAATTGTGTAGGAAATTGATAGTTCTTTTCAAGTAATTGTGGCCGGGAGAATTTGACTTCCTGCTGTGACAGGGCCACTGTGGTTCCGCTTCCAGCGGAGTGACATGCCGGAGGGAGGCGCGGGGACACCAGGAGGTACTGGTGCTAATGCCCCCGTGATTGATTGCCGGCCCTCGTCGTGCGCGTGGCAATCAGCGCTGGCCCATCGTTTGGAAATTGGCTAATCGCGTTAATTGACAAGCCTCCCTTCAGCAGGGCCGACCCCCATCTTGGCACGGGGGCGACGCCGGGTCGCGGGTCCCTGGACGTACCCACGTCATTCTGGGACCCCGGCGCACATCCTGGCGCGGCCCGCCGCCTACTTGCTTGCCGCGGATCAATGGGGGAGATTACGGGGAGGCTGTATCTAACTGGCCGAACATCCTCTGACCCGATGTAATCTCTGTAATACCCCCTCAGGCAAAGCTGTCGGGGTGGGGGGTAACTCCGCGGGAGCTTCGTCTGCTGCCATATGGTTAGCGGTTATACGGTGATCCCGGGCCAAAATGTCCCATTCCGCGGCGCTGTCATGCAATGGCATCAGTCGCCGTAACATTTTAGGCCCGTTACCGTGACTGCTAATGATGCTGATGATTATAATAAAGATGATAAGTGCGATCTCGCTCCGTCCCACGAGGCCCCGTCCACATTCCTATGTTGCCATTGAGGTCTGGCCTTTCTGATTCCTTGACCTTAAAAACAAGCAATTTGTATTTTTCACTTCAATAAAATAGCTTGCCGGTCTATGGCAGATGCAATTTTTAAATGCACATGTTTAGTCTAGAGTAATGTTGGCATAAGGTTTATTTTTCAAGGTCGTCTGGCCAAGTCTCTAAAGGGCAGCATCCATCTTCTTGGGAATGTTTCTGTTGCCGGGTTTCCGGAGCTCTCCATAGAACGGGATCCCGGCTTCACGCCGTCTCCGCCGTCATTAGTATCTCCCGGAAAATCCTAACAATTGGGATCGGTATGGCACTGAAAGCCCGTGGCATGTTGGTTTTTTTTTTTTTTTTTTGGGGCATCTAGATTCTAGAGTTTTACCATTGTGCACGCAGAAGACTGGCTCTTTTACTACACAATGAAAATTTCACCCTGCGTGGCCTGCCAGTCGCAGTGCAAATGCGTCTCAGCAGATTGAGGAAGGTGCTTCATTAGGGCAATAAATATGAGGACAGACGGAACGGTAAATGCGTAAAGGCAGCGCCTATTGCATTAAGCAGTGTGCCGTTTCAGATGCATCTCTGCAGGGGTCAGGTTGCACATGCAGATTTAGATGTTCGCGCACCCCGCCCCCTCCCCCCGAAATCTGCTCGTGACGTGCGAGACGTGTGATTCACCTGGGCTGTCGCGGCGGCTTGCGGGCCCCATTCCCGTGACGGAGATCTCCGGATGTGGGAATGCGGTGGTTTTTATCCTATCCCCCTCTCTCCTCTATCCCATTCTCTCTCTCTCTCTCTCTCCCTCCCCCTCGCTTTTCTTCCCCCTTTCTGCTTTTAATGAGAATGTGTTAACGAGAGTGAGAGATCTTTTGGGTATAGCACAATTTATCAGAAAGGCATAGGTTTTGAAAAAAAAGGGGGCCCTTCAAAGAAATTCTATTCTTCTTATTTTTAATGTTTGATGAGACATTGAAAAGTTTTCCAACGTTGTGCCGTCTGAAGCGAACTGAACAGGAACCGTCTAATCACTCTTCACAGAAAAATGACTTCCAACCAGATTTAATTAACTGATAAGAGGGGCTTCAAATTAATTTTTCAAGGATGTTAGATTTTGATTAAGAAACTCCTAAAAGAAATAGACGAATAATCAATTTTTTAATCAACTTACTCAAATGGTAACTGGTTAATATGGTAATTCCGGCAATTAGGCCAAATACTGTAGTGTACCCATTTCAATGCACCCCCTTAAAGGAATTATAATATCTTTACATCTAATTATCATGGTTATTTAATTTTTTTTGTGTGGCTACTTCTCAATTTCACTATTCATTTTTATCATCTTCTATTAGAGTTGTATTCAAATGACAAGTTGGGAACCTTAATAAAATGAAACTTTTTAAACGTCGATCCCTGAATGGGCACTTTGAGAGCCTTCTCGTGGCGGGACTGTGTGCACCGGCTGGGACTGAAAGGGAAGACGGAGCAAAGTGGCATTTAAGCACTTTTTCCAGTTAATTTCCGAGGCGTTTTCAGATTCCCGGAGATTTTGGCGTCTCTTCCCCCTCGTGCGAATTAATGGTGCCAAGCTTCTATTACCTGCCGACTTAGGCCAAATGTTATTCGGATGAGGGGAGTTTCCGTCACGTTGTTGTCTGGATTTTCTAATGCCATTTGAAACTCTCCCATAAATCAGAGACGAAGAACACGTTAAGGACAGTCAACTTATCTGTATGAACTGTGGTGAACAAGGTTTGGCAAATTGGTTGGGGCTTGTGGGTGCCAAGGGCACCGTTTGAGTGATGCACAAACGTTAGCTGGCAGCTGGAACCAAGAGCATCTGTGCGACTTTTTTATTTAATTAGTTTTTTTGTACGTCTCGGCACACTGTGTGCTGGCTGTGCAGCGGTTCGAGAACTAGACCCGTAGCTGAAGGCTTCGAGTCTCAGGAGAGGCATTTCTGTTGAACCTTTGAATCAGACACTTGAACAGAAGCGCTTTGGTAATAATCCAGCTTTTTGGGCAAATGTTAAAATGTAGGCGTGTCGGAGTCATGATGTTAATATGTACTGTACATGTTTCGTCCATGAATGTTCTCAGTTTCTGACATCTTGCTCTGGGTTGATCTCATTGCACATGCGCGATGCATTTATGGCGCCGGTTCTAGCATCTCGATTTCGCGCCAGCGCCTCACGCAAGGCAGACTGGCACAAGCTCAATATTGAACGTAGATATTCAATTAGCGAAACTCATTAGCAAAACTTGGCGTTTGTTGTTGTTTTTTTTTTATCCTCTCCCCCCCCCCCCCCCACTCCCTGGCTCTGAATCAATGGTTTTGATATGCTAATTAGCGAGTAATTTCATTTCAAAAGGCCGCAATTAACAGCGGTGTTGTGGACACGATGAAGTTAAGCGGCGTAATCTAATTTGCATTAGTAACGAGCAGGGAGTAATTAGGGGACTAATTAGACACTTCAGACAGCACTTGTGTTTACTTTCTTAATGAAGTGGAGTTTCTCTCGGCAGACGGGTGACGGCGTGACAGTGGAGCCGCCATGGCAGAGGGCTGCCATATGGTTTACAGATTGCCTCTAATTATGCGACTGGTTCTGTTGGGTTAGCAAGCGGAGCCCATGCCACTCGCTCTCCAGGACCCATCAAAGGGAGTCCTTTTCGGCTCGTTAGCAGTTGCCACGCGGGCAACTGGAAACACACGGCCACTGCTAGGATCACCTGCTAGGAGGCCCGCTAGCTGCCATAGCGCCACCCGGTGGGGATCGGGAGGAGCACAGACTGATGCTATAGGGCTAGCCTCATCATCATAGAATTATTTTGCTGCCTTTTTCCCACTTTTTTCAGGGCCGTGCCCTAGATGTCCTCTCCATTCAAAGGCCATGGAAAGTTTTATTTTTTTTTTTTTTTTATTTTATTTTTTTTAATATATATTAAAGCAAGCCGGTTCTCGGCCACAGAATACACCATGAAATCGGGCCGGGGGCTGCTGGCGCACTTTTGAAGAGCACTGCCCAGTGCACGGAAAATATCGCCCGCGACGTGCGAATCTGCAGGACGCGTCCAGAAATGGCAGCGGCTGTGTCGCGGGATTTGCGCGTTCCTGCTTTGAGAGGCACCGTCTATCTGCTTGCTGTGCCCAGCCCTCTGTTTTCCCTCACTCTGGGAATAAGCGGCCCCTTTGACCGGCTGTAGGTTCGGTAAACAAGGTGCCCGTGTTGTTTCAGCCTTTGCGTCAACACGAAAGCCGGCCTCGCCGTGGCAACAGTCGGCTGGCAAACATTCCATGGGCCTTTCCCGGCTTTGTCCACTGAGCAAGTATAAATCATCCCCGCGCTTTTGTTGGAAATTAATGGCTTTCTAGAGACCATGCTCTACTTTTTTGGGCGGAGAAGGATTTATAATTTTAAGATACCTTTTTACTTTATTTTTTAAGTTTAAGTGAAAGGAGTGGGGTTAAGTTTACACTTTGAAAGATGTGCTTGGGATGGGGTTTTGCTTGAGAGGCGTCCCACTTGTGGCACATTTTCAGGAGGACACTGGTGAGGCTGGCCAAATTTTGTGGCAAGATGTCAATGCTTATGTTTTTGTATGTGATCAGGCCTCAGTCTTCTGGCAGACGTGGCTGTGGGTGAAGATCTGGGCCGGGAGGGTTCAGAGTCTCGGCATTAGCAGTTAGTGAAGGCAGAATCTCTCCCGTATCATGGAAAATGAAACACCGCTCCAATAAATTGGTACCTGCTGCCACTCGCTCTCCGCAGGTGTTCCCGGAGTCCCGTTATTAAACGGTAATCCACATTTTTTAAAATTGAATTCCTTTTTCTTTTTTTTTTTTTTAATTAAGGATAATTCTTATGTATCCTTTGGAGTCGACCCACAGGGAGTTTTTACAGTTTCAATCCAGCACAGAATACGAAACCTGATCGTCTCTCGCTGAGCAGGCCGTCAGTCGTTTGTGATTATGAGGAAGCTCCCATGAATCGGACCGGCTGCCCCGCAGCTGCTTTTCCGGACCCCGCTGTCGGTCCGGACTTGGCGGGGAGGGGCCGGGCCGCACACCGGCAGTGGAAGTGTGGGTGCCTCACACAGGCCGAATGGGACCACACGATGGCTGGTTCCGGGAAACACTGGTGAGCGGTGTTTGGGAGTGTTTTTTATTAGCACAAATATAGGACCTTATTTTTTGGAGCGGGGGATGAAACATTTCGTTCTGAATAGGTGGAGGTGAAGGGAAGAGTTTTTCTGGCCGCAGAATCGCCCGGGGCCTTGTCGGACCTTGTGCCTTAGCGTGACCTTTTTTTGTTTGGCAGGAAGAGGGCTGGTGTTATCTCATAATGAAGAGGTTAAAAATGGGGTTTATCCCCAGCCATTTCCATTCGGACACGTACCCCCTCTCCCCCCCCCAGCCCCCCCAGCCGACGAGGTTTAGCGGATTGAATAAAATAAGCCTTGCCGCCTATGGAGTCATAGGTGAAGATACTGAGTGTTTGTCTAACTTTCTGCTTTGAATAAAGAAGGTTAGCGGCTTTCCTGGAAATAAAGGAGCTTAGCAAATGGGGTCGACGCCCAGGTTAGCGGGAGCGACGTGGATTTCACAGCCCACCCCCCCACCCCCAACACCCGCCTATTCTTTCCTGAATGGATGGAAGATTTTAATAGAAAGGCAAAATGTTACGTCGCTCTCAAGGATTTATACGCACTCAGTGAGTAATTTTGGGGGCGCGTTGTGCTCGTGCAGGAAGGAGCGTGAGGCCCGTGCCGGCTTTCGGCGGATGCCTAAACGTGTACACATATAAACACACACACGCACATGCATTTACACACACACACACGCACATGCATTTACACACACACACACACATGCACTTATGCACATGCGCAAGACTTGTGCAAAGTGTGAGGCAGGAATTTTACATGTGTTTTTGCTGATACAAAAAGTACTAGATTTTTGCACCCATTTACAAATCTTGGAACTTTCAGCCTAGGTGCAAAACTGCCACACAGAATGAATATATATATATATATATATATATATATTATAATTTTTTTTTTTTTTTTTTAGTC
>JAODKL010000143.1:0-11439 GCA_026780765.1 Petrocephalus schoutedeni
GAGCCCCCCCCCCCCGCCCCCCACCCTTGTTTAAATCAGCTAGTCTTTTCACACCCCAGTCTCCATCACCCCCTACCTAGAGCCCGGGACTAAGGGCCCCCCCCTCCCCTGGACGGCCGAGGTCCACACAAGCGCCTGACGAGGTGGGGGCCACCACAGACACGAGTTGGGGCACCTCAGAGGGGGAGGTGGGAGAGTTTCGGCACAGTGAGAACCACACACATGCCTCTAAAAACCTACAGCAGAAAGGCACGGCTTCAAAACGGTCCAAGGTCCAAGACCGGCGTCCTGCCCAGTGCCCTCCCAGGGATCGGCTCTGCGGGGATCAGAGTGCTGGACACCCCTGCAGGTAGAGGGAACCCAGCACTATAAGAACCCCTAAGTATGCTAAATTATTCTGAACTGGAGGGCCTGACAGGGGGCTCGAGGTGACGTTTGGTCAGGACCCCCAGAATTTCCAGCTCCGCCCCCGTCTTCAGCCTATGTGGGTTAAGTGAGAAATGAAGAAAGGACGGATGTACAAACTTAAGCAACTTGATCACGTAGAACAAAGTATGAAACAAGGCATTCGTGTCCATTTGACAGTTGAATTATATTTCTCACCAGTTTTCTGAAGTCGCATATAAGGTGTGTGTGTGTGTGTGAGACAGACGGGCATCTGGTTTGCAGGGTCTGCTCTCACGCAGTCTGTTAATGCATCGAACCTGGGACTGTTACCCCGGAGCCCCAGACAATAGTTCCACTGTGGTCGAAATCAGTGTCCCCCCCCACCCCACCCGGCCCTGCCATGTGTGTGCGCATAAGACCGCGCGTCCGTCTGTGTGCACACATTAAACAAATGGGCTGTGCGTGTGCATTGTGTAGCGACACAGGCCCCGTGTGTATATTAAGTGCGCGACTTGACCCCGGCCGGCTGAAGCACTGTTCCTCGCCGCCACTGGGCGTGGGAAAAAGGAGAGGACCCTTTTCACAGCTGCGCCAGCCGTCGCATTAAACCAGCGGAGTCCACCCCCAGGGCCCGCGTCTCCCCGCACCCCCTCGCCCCTCCTCCCGAACCCATCCCATTCAGTCAACAGCCTGCTGCCTTTCAGAGCCCCCCGCCCTCATAAATACACCTCACCATTCAAGGTCTAGTTTACATAGAAATAACAGGGGCCTACTAGGCTGACAGAGCCTGCAGTTTTCCTGCGGCTCAAGCCCCACACACACGCACAACCCTCATCCCATTCCTGTCGCTCCACTCTCCCCTCCAAGAGTTATTCCAGCCACATTTCATACGCCTCCCCACCTCTCGTCAGTCAGATCCTTTCCGGTCTCTTACCGTCTTTTATAAGCGGGGGAAAAGGCTTCACCACCTACCCTTGCTGCAGATAGGCTTTAATTTATGTTAACATACGCCAATATTCCCCCCACGCTGCCTCCCCCCCCCCCCCCCCCTGCAAACCCACCCCTCCCTCGCCCCTATTCACTGAATTCATTTAAAGAGATTTATTTCCTATCAAGCCTTATAATGCAGAGGGCATAATTTAAATCAACTTATAAGGACAGGCAAGCAGGGCGCTTTGAGCATACAAATCTGTGAGGTTGGCGGAATTGCCGACAAGTCAGGGCCTCCCTGCCCAGCGACCAGGAATGTTTGCGCATGCTGGTGATTGGACGGGACTCTAAAGCCACATCAGTCTTTTTACATATGTAAGAATCGCTTCGCTTTTGGGGGGAGTGGACTACCAGGACTGCTGTAAAATTAATCGGCCGTTAAAAGTGCAAACTCATGAAAATGGCACTGAGGAGACGGTAGTGTCAGCCAGCCCCTGGAGCAATTGGGGTTGGGGGCCTTGCTCAGGGGCCCAGTGGTGGCATCACTCTGCCAACCATAGGATTTGAACCGGCAACCTTCTGGAGTTCAAACCCAGACACTTTTTGGTCAGTGCAAAATTCCATTTGTTATTTTATAGTTTCAAATGTTCCTATAATTATTCTCAGATGTACAAATAGACTGCTCAGGTGTGTCCGGACTTGACTAGTGCTGTATTAGGAGCACTACCAGGTGAGATGGGATTCCTGGCCAACTCTCAAAGAGCCCTCCAAAAATTCAAGAAAGCTCAGAGGGAAACTGGAGGGAACCTCACCGAGACACCCAAGGCAGTCTGTGCTGCTATCAGAGAAGCTGCATACAGGACAGCTCTGCTTTGGATGGAAAGGTCGCCCTACGGATGGAAAGGTCGCCCTTCTCATGCCAAGAGCAAAGCGAAGAACGTGGATCACTCTCACTGGATAAGACGCCAACCTCTGACACAAACCATCACTGGCTAGCGTTACATTTTGCCGCAATCGGATCGTTATATACAAAAGCCCCACATCACTGTATAGGGCCTTACCAAGGAACAATGCTGGACTTGTTGTGCAATCCACAACTGGCTCACAGATGTTGTCATAGCAATATACATCAGGTTATGAGTCAACAGGATCCTCTGACATCTAAACCACACGGGTTATCGCTTTGCCGGGACGCCAAACAGAGGCGAATCCACCTCCGCACTCTGAATATGCATCTGCGAAAGCACGGGGAAAAATCGATCCATCTGCTTTTGAGATCTGATATTGACTACATGCATGAAAGCGGCAGCTGTTGCGCACAGAGGAGCGGGGAGAGGTTGAGAGAAGGCCGCCGAGCGCAGTGTATAGCCGCGGGCTCTAAAAGCTGCTCTCATGTTCCGTTTCTGATCCTCTATGCAATTCCTCCTTTGGGCAAAGATGATGTAGCACTGGGCCCATGTCACAGGATGAATTAGATCCTTAGATAGGCCTCACTTTGCAGGCCTTCTCTCCACCGCGTTCTCACCAGGGGGCTTAACGCAACTCCGTTACCCTTTGCCAGCTGCTGAAGCCCCCGGTACCCAGCATACAGGGCAGGGCAACTCTGCAGGATGGCGACAGGACATTCATTGATTTTTAGCCCACACGGCAGTTAGCACAACTTCGCTACCAGCTCCTCCACAAAATACATCCTAAGGGACAGAGAGAATTGTGGGTAACACTGATGTCAGTGTTGCCAGCTTTCGGTCAGCTGGCTGGTGTCAGATTTTCAATTCGAGACAAGTCTGCACACACATTTACATATATGCAAGAGTTACTGTAGGCTTCGCAAACTACCGCAAAGTTTTTGATGTAGCTAATTTTAGACTTAATGAAATGACATAGATTTGCCGTAAGCCTGAGCGCAACAGTAATAAAATGTCAGTGTTATGCCAGATTCGAGAGAGAGTTTGCAACCCTGCAATATGCAGGTGAACTGAATGCCCCCCCCCCCAAAACAGTGCCCGGTGCTTTGTAAGAAAGCCCCCGCGCTCCATATCACCCAATCACCACACGGCTTAATGTCGGCAGTTTAGCAATAACTGTATTCAAACACGGCATGTGCATTACTGAATAGAAATCCATTCCGCTCGGTTTAGCGCCCAGCAAGGAATGGCGAGCCCATCACTTTCGGCAGCCGAACGCGGCGTCGCTTGGAAAGGTAGCCGGGGAATGTAATATCGCTTCCCGAACAGCGTGCTCAAAAACGAGCATTGCGAGAGTATGTGCGATATTCCACGTGGGGAAGAAAAAATAAAAAATACCCGCTTTCACAACGCTTATGCCCGTCAATTGTAGTTAAAGTTAATGTGGAGGAGAACAAGCCCCCCCCCACTTGCCAAGAAGCCCACACCAAAATGTGAAAAAGGAATAAACAAAAGGAAGGAGCCCTAAAAAGGTGCACTTTGGAAGGGAAGAAGACCAGGGGCGACATGTAATGGATTTGAGAGTAAGGGAGAGGAAGGGGCGGGGCTATGGAAAAGGGTGGGGCTAGAGAAAGGGGCGGGGGCAGAGAAAGGGGGCAGGGTGTGTCGGAATTAGAGGGAGGATGGATTAAGCTACGCTGGTGATCTTTCCGCATGAGAATACGCAGCACAAATCCTTAGCCTAAGATCTCCAAGCATCTTAGGGGGATCAGGAGGTGGCACTAAGACAGAGGAGAAACAGTCAGGAGTGAAGCAGGTGCTGAGATCGCCTCAAAGTCAGTCATCAACATCACCGCTCTCAGGACATCGGAGCCACTAGGCACCAATTCTCACTCTCTTTCTACCAAAATTGCCACAATAAACACCTATTATATTAATATTGTTTTTAATACGTGGGTCATTACTAACTAACTAATGAACATTTCCAGTTAACTCATGAATAAAGTTACCGCGTTAACCATGGTGGCGACTGAAGCCAGCAGCTTCGGCCTCAGTCTGCTCCCAATAAACCCCGGGCAGTCATCCTGAGAAGTGGCGAGGTATGAGGAGAGCTCACCCTCACAAGAGGAACATCAGCCCACCCGAAATGCTGGGGGCGGCGAGTGACTCACTCACAGGTCTACGGGTCCCGAACAAAGCCCCTGGGGCACCGCACCTCGGCCGAGCCTGGGCTGTGACCCCCAGGCTGCGGCAAAAAAAGGTGGGCCAGGCGAAGAGAAGCATTCCACTGTACCTGTACTTGTGTAAACGGCAAATGGAGGATTTATTTATTTATGCATGTTTTGGGGCTGCAGGAGGATCCCGAAGGGGGGGGGGGGGAATAAAAAGTGAGCGAAGGGCACCTCAATTGCTTTACTAATTACCACATGGTTCTCAAGGCGAATCAGGTGTGGTGGAACAGGGAAAGGAGTAGACTACGCAGGATTCCGGATTCCAGGACCGCATGTGGATTTAAAGACAGTCTTTAAAGGAACAGTTTGCCCCAAAACTGAAAAGAGACATCTTAGAGGGGCTTTAGAGCCATCGATCCATTAAGGCTGTTCTGCTGTGAGATGCATAGTTTTGGAGATATTGGCTGTAGAAATGTCGGGCTTCTCTCAAATATAATGACTCAATGGCATTCTCTGGTGATTAAAGCACTAAAGAATACATTAGAAAAATTCAACAGCAGCATCCATTACCAGAAATCATGACCCAGTTACTCAAGAAAATCCACTGACTTTGTAGTGAGCAGTTTAATGCAGAAATTACATTTCTTTTTTTAAGAATGTTTTTAAGAATTTTTTTAAATCAAACTCCATGTACCAATCATATCACTGCGCAGAAGAAATGAGTGCCGGCAACCCCGGCGATATCTTCTGAACCGTGATACGATTGGTGGGCGTGTGGAATTCGGTAGAAGAAAATTGTTCCTACATTAAACTGCTCACTACAAAGTCAGCGGATCATCTTGAGTAACCAGGTTTCTGGTAAGAGACAATGCTGTTGAAATTCTAATGATACATTTTTGTTGGCAATTTAAACACCACAAAGAGCACCATTCAGTCCCATTATATTTGAGAGAAGCCCGACGTTTCGACGGCCGAAATCTCCAAAACTAGGCATCTCCCAGCAGAGCAGAGCGGATGGGTAGACGGCACTAAAGCCCCTCTAAGACGTCTCTTTTCAGTTTTGGGCTGAACTCCACCTTTAACTTTCCAATACTGCCTCCAAAACTTAAGGAAGTAAGTGCTGCAGTGAACAGTCTTATTCTCTACAACTGCCAGGCCCAAAGTAACATCTTGTGACAAAACAAGCTTCTTACACAAATTTTAAGGAAAAAGTCTCTCTTCTAAACTTTCTGCTAAGATGAAAGAAGCACTGTGGCGTTCCCGACAGAGAAAGACCGATACCATTAAACTGTCAATGGGGTTTATTGTCACTGTGCCAACTAGAAATTAATAGAACGAGGAAATATTCATTTGCTAAAATGAACTCATCTATTCTAAAATCCTGTTAAATATTCCTATTGATCATGTTCCATTTAAAACTTAATATGTTTCGTTTTTGTCACTTCTTTGAAGCCTCGGCTCCGTCTTATTGCGAATGTATGGATATTAATTACATCTCTCTGCCTTTAACACAATCTTAAGCGAGTCCTCGATCACGTCATTGAGTGACAATTAGGAAGCGAGGGATTGAGGGCCCATTGGGTTCAACTGCGGAACCGTTTCATATTTTTAATAGTTGGAGATGAATGGATTTTATAGCTGCTTACCATCTCCTGTACGAAAAGCTTTAGAAAAACAAGCAGGTGCTCATAGACGACATCCAGACCCATTACCACACACAGTAGGGTGGCATCCTGGAGAAGAGAGTTATGATTTTACTTGCCATCTTGCACTTATTTTAAGGGCCTTGGATTGATTGTGGATTCAGCGCATGCCAGTCGCAAACTTAAGCGGCCACGCTCTGACAACAAAGCCCTAGGCAAAAACAGTTAAAAGTACGAAGAAGGTGATTATTGTTGATAGATCACAGCACACAACAACAAGATGTGCCATCTATATTTAACCCATATGTGACATTGTGACACAGCAGTGGGCAGTTAGCTCAGCACCTGGGGAGCAGTAACAGGGCACTCAGTGCTCTGGGTACCTCAGCAGTACCTTGCTGGTCAGGGATTCGAGCAAACTTTGGAATCACAAATGCGCTTCCCTAACCATTAGACCACCACTGCCCTAGCCTGATTACCGCCTCTCAGTTCACAACCAGGTCTAGAAAAAGTTTGTGACAAGTATTCCAATATTCCAGCGTTCCTTTACCTGCGAGGCAGATGTGAAGCCTCCAGCTAGTCAGAACTGGAATCAAAGTCCAGATGTGAAGAGCCCTATGCTCTATATCTCCTTGGTAGAATATATCCAGAAGTGCTGGGTGTTATCATTTGTGTGTGTGTGTGTGTGTGTGTGTGTGTGTGTGTGGATCCCTTTTCATTCGGTTTCCAGGCAATGTCCCCCATGCAGAGGTGGACAGTTCAGGCCCAAAAAGTAAAAATCCAGACCAAGATTTTATTTCAACCCACCAATTGAGTACTCTGACTCTTTATACTCAGCTGGTTGGTCTGGATTTTGGCTTCCTGGTGAGACGCCACCCACAGTGCTCACCGTGCGGACTCAGCAGCTCTGCGCTGGGAAGGTCGCTGGCAGCCGGCTCGCCGTCCCCACGAAGGCGTCCACTACAGCCTGAAAAGGGGGGGGCAAAAAAAAAAAAAAAATCAAATGCTGCCATCACATGACACCCGTCTTCGGATCAGAACCAGAAAATATCCAGAGTGTTTCAAACATGCTGGTTACCATCAATGTGTTGTAATACATCAGGATTAACAATTTGTTTTCAAATCCCTCAACAGAAATACTGACAAAACTGCATTTTTAATTGGTGAGGAAATAACAACTGGATCAGCAATGCTTGCCATATGTTTTTTTTTATACATTATACACACACATAAGAATTACAGATCCAGAACATATAAACACATAAGCATTACTTATGACAAAAAAAAATTTACGTGTGAGAAAACTGCACATTTGAAGGAACCTTTCAAAATCTACTGTAATTAACAACCCTTAACCCACACCATCCAAAGTATAAGCAAAGCAAGTCGGTTTTTTTTAAGTCATATATATTTGTTGAGGAGGCATCCTCACAATGATTGTCACGAGTCTCTCTTTGTCGGGACAATGGGGCCACAGACACAGCTTAAAATAAAACAAAATCAAGGGACACAAATCAAAAGCTTTTCCTTTGAGTGTGACACCGTGCCGTTCAAAGGGAAACTGTTCTGGCAGCTTGTTGATATGGCATGAAAGCATTTCCCTGACATGCACATCAAAAACCGGCGCAGAGGCGGCGGAGGAAAAGGTGCAAAGCCGGCGGAGGCAACCCGGGGAAGCCGGCCGGTCCCGCCGTTAGCCGCGCTAATAATCAGAAGCACTGCGGCTCTGACTGCCGCAAAGCCGCAGATTGCGTCTGTGATTCCCGCTGTAGGCTCTGCGCATCACAGGAGAGGCGCAACTCCGGCTTTTAAAAACGAATGTGATTCCCCAGTAAAAACCAGTATTTACTTCACTGGTTTTACTACTCTGGTCAGACGCAAACCACCAGTAAATTCCCCAAGCTGCCATTTTATTAATGACAAAACAAAGCGATTAATAGTACTTTCATTGTGGAACCACATTCATTTTCAACTATACATTATATTTTACATGTGCTGTAGGGCCCCTTATATACTACTTAATAAATTAACATGAAATCAAATATTACAGTGGAAGGCGCACAACTCCTTGAAATGACCTCAATAAACGAAAATAACCCGCGTCGGATGCCGTTTTGTTAATTTTCGACAGGATTTCTGTCGTCGGACCTCAAAAAGGGTAGTTTTTACGTCAAAAGGTGTGGTTTTCAATAATGCCGTTCCATTATAAATACCAAAAAAAAACTAGAAATACTATTTTAAGTTTCTACTTAATGTTGATTAAAGTTAATATAAGAAAGAAAAATATCGCCTCAGAGACCCAATAAGTAATGAAACGCAATTAACTAAATTACATATATTCAAACAAAAAGACAAAAAGAAAAATGTCTCAAAACATCTATAAAATCACTATGATCGATTGATAATCTTTAACATTTTAAACGACAACCGAACAAAAGGGGGAAACCGTTGCCCACAAAAGCCGGACGTAACGCGTCGTGTAAAGCAGAGTATTATGTTACTGAATAAATGGAAAAGTAGAAGCGAAAATGCCCGGACAGCAGACATATAAAAACCATTAAAACATTTGGCTGACTGGACTTTAAATAAAAATAAAACGCGTTAGAAAGACAAAGACGCCTTGAAATAATTAGTCAACATATCACGCAAATAACTGATATTTCGGAAACTGGTTAGGTACTATGGTTCATTTTTATGGGGGGGAAAAACCCCATAAAAGTCGGGCATTTATCCCTAATTTTAATTCTACCAATTAGGCTACATAGTTAACCATCATGTGATAACCACTACAATACTGTTAAATGTCATATTCAGGTAGGCCTACCTTACAAATACATTTAAGCTTCTATAACAATATCATCCAAAGCAACAACCATACCTTGGCCACGCGCGATTTTATGTAACTGCGTAATGAATACAAGATCACATAGATGCGATTTTAAATCTTTAATAAAAGTAACCACCGTCACATTGGAGAAAATGATTCAGGTTTTATCCCAATATTTAAAGGTCTCAGAAGGGTTTAAATTTAGTATAGTTTATAGTTAATCTCACAGGACCGTGGTATTAAACATCGTTTAAACAGCTCGGTATAGCGACATAATATTTCCCCTGTCAACAATAAGAAATGCAAATCGCAGATACAATTACAATAGTATGTTTCTATTCCATGGGTCAAATGCGGTTGCTAAGCTACCAGACTCTGATTTTACCCTCTCAGACAAAGCTAATCCACAATTCCTTTTTCTCCCCGTCACAGAATAACAAATTTAACACACAATTAGGTAGCATTAAACCAATTCAATTAAGCATATGAAACTGGAGTGTTATGCTTTACATAGTGTGACCCAGTATTACTACTGGAAAAACTAAGATCAATAAATATTAATCAATCAATCAATCAATCAATCATCATCATGTTGTAGATGTCCAACATCTGATTGCTTGTCTCATGGTCATGTTACCTTTCTTAAGTAGGGTCACTATTATTAAGCCTCAGCAAAGTTGACCCGAATACAAATTAACACTGTAAATTAACTGTACTTGTGTTAATCTGAGTCACAAGCAGACTGGGGAGTATGAAAAAAACACTCTTAAAGAAATACAAAATGATCATTTTGAATAACACCGCGACTCTCAACGAAAGATGGATTTTGAATAAGACTCAGTCCACCGGAATGGGCTATACACATGCATATTTATTTGATGATGTATATTAAAAAGCAGAATGTTGACATCTTAAGGAATATTAGCACGGCTCCTTACTTGGACAACCTCGCTGTCCAGAGAAAAAGGTCGTAATTCTCTGCTGACCAAATATTCCATGTTAACTGTTCAAACACACTCTGCTTTTCCTACAGAAGGCAAACAGTGATTCTAAAACCCACTTGTATCACCCAGTTCCACTCCGACCTGCTAGGATAATGCACAGTAAATATCAAGACAGTCTTTCCAGCAGTCTGCCAATACGCCAGGCAGCATAATGCCGCAGACATTCCTGGATTTGTGCAGGGAACACGTATGCCACGCACACACACACACGAATAGAAAGGAGGTATGGTGCTTGGTTATACGTACACAGCTACCTGCATGCACTGCAATGAATCCCACACTAAGGCCAGGCAGCATTTTGTACATAGATGACAGGCTTTCACAATGACCATCCATATGGAGCCTAACACAAGCCTAAGACACAGAATTCACATTTTCACATGGCCATCTGATGGGACACAATGCACAGCTAGTTTAAATGTAAAATGACATTATGAGACGATGGCCTCGCTTCCTATGCCAGGGGCTGAGACAGGACTCCACCTGCTGGGCCAGGCCAGACACACATTAGGGTGGGAAAATGTCCCGGCTAGTCTCTGCATTTCAATCTCGACGAAAGCCGGTTTACTTAACGCCAGACCGGCAGCTCATTTCCCTCTGAAATTTACATTGCGTACAGCGCCTTCTGCTCAACTAGAAATGGGCACCTCCAGTCGCCAGGCCAGCGACGGCCAGTGAGTGATTTACGGCACTCGTTGCAGGCATGAGGTCAGGTAACGCGCTCATCATTCCGAAGTGGGTTATTTCCAGGATGCTCAGTCACCACGTCCTCTCCGGGAACCGGTCGTCAAAAGAGACGCACATAGTGGCAGTTTCCCTTCGTGATATTTCATTCTCGTTCCTCCGCCTGCTTTGTTCATGTCAGGATTCAATTAAAAATCCAGGACTTAAAAGCTGCACAAATGGGAATTCATAAACAAGCCAGTTGTGGCTGATATAAAAATCGGTAAGCATGAGCGTTCTAAAGTATTTGAGCTAAAATGGCTTTCTCCATCAGAACTGACATCATTAATCATTCTCTACTATAAGAAATATTTAAAATCTGATATTCACACGAGATATCCATCAGCTTTATCAATTAGAAGTACTGTTTTTTTCCAAGCACTGCATTCTCAACACAGAGGTTCCTGGCATAAAACAAGAGCACCAAAAATATGGTTGGAGTCACACTGGTAGCTGTAACATATCTGAGCAGGCCCTGGAAGCGCAGGACGGATCACTCGGAATACTGCAGCGAATGCTTTGTCCAATCTGCTCTCAGGAGGCTGAACTTTAACCCAGCACGAGGCTGTTTGTTCAAATTCACTGAGGTATTACAAACAGCCCTGCGCATTAGCGGGCATGGGGAGCTATTTTTAAACACACAAAACCAGCCCATTCCATACTTATACCTTGCAGCTGTTTTAGATGACACGTTTGGTACACGGCCATTGTACCACTAATTCATAGGTGCCCAGAGAGAGAAAGGAGGACAGCAGATAGTGAGCTGCAAGGACTACACTGTACTGTACTATATACACCAAGGTGGCACCTTTTAGTGAGCTGCAAGGACTACACTGTACTGTACTATAT
>JAODKL010000143.1:14934-25544 GCA_026780765.1 Petrocephalus schoutedeni
ACGGTTGTTAAAAAGACCAATGTTACACCCCCCGCGATCGTAACTGCTTAATTGTAAACGTACGTTTCTTTTCAAGAATATGCATAGCTTATAAAAATGTTTCACTGAATTTGATGCAGGTCTGAACAGGATCGTATACTCAGCATGGGAAGTGAAAATTGTCTCCTATTAAGTAGAATTATAGTAGCTGGCTGCCTTGCCGCGGAAATCAACTATTTCTTCCTTGTCTCAAGTGGAAATTATACTGGCATTTTGACTGCCTTGACAATAACCAAACATGTCGCATTGATAAGTTCTTAATGCTTTTATTAAGGTACCATACATCATCACGACAACAGTCGGGGAATGCAGTATATCCAACAATTATTCTAAATACAAATTGTATATGTACATGGTTATACAATTTGCAGATTATTAATCATTTATATGCTCCTAGAAAACACGTTTGTTGCCACTCGTTTATTGCCATTGTAAAATTACAAAACACGGTTGGTTTTCATGACTTTTCAATTCTAGTAAACAAATTGAACGAACGCTCCGAAACGACGTGAAGCCAAATCTATTACCATTCGTACAAAATTTAACGATTATTTAAAAGTTGACAATTCGTGTGGCACATCCTTAGAACATGTCTAACAGGCCTACTGTCCACAGACTAAGGCAGAGAGACCGCCACGTGCTGGGCATGCGCCGAAAATGAACACAGGTTTACAATGATAAAACATCATTCTGTTCCCCCAATATACATTTGCATCGATTATCAAGGATCACCGAGTAGATGTACAGGACATCAATGCCTAATAACTTAAATGGGACATGGTTTAACAAAATTAATGTCTTAAATGGAAATGTAACGGGCTTGTAATACAATGCATTACGCTATTCTACTAGTTAAAAAGAGGATCGGCCGTATATTTAATCTCCATTAACATGTAATGTTAATATGCAAATTTCGAAACTCATATTTACGATATAAATAGCCAAACTTTGTTATTTAGCTGTAATTAAAGCCATCAACCACGTTTTTGTCACGGAAGGATGGGATAATCATTCTTCCGTCCTAATACATTACAAATGATACAATGTACGGACTTACATTGGCCTTTACAAAAAGGTTATTAAATGAGAATAAAGATTTCACAAAATTCTACGTATTTCGGTTTCCGAGCTACGAACTACATAAACCGAAACCTAGGCCTCTATACAGATGCACTTGATAAAGGGCCTATATTAATTATCAGACAAAAAAGCCAATGGATTTAAAAGTTTCTATTCAAAAAGGTGAATAAAATAATTTTGTATTTCAGCCACTGAATCTGTACATTATATTTTACTGTGAGCCCTTTAATACTTTCATACTGCAAGATATGGACAATAAAATAAGTTTATTAGGGTTTACGTAACAGGCGCGCGTGCTGTCGTTCTTCCAGTCTGCGGGGTCATTCATGGCAATTAGCATCAGGGTAATGGGTGCCTCCAGTCCATTTGACCGTAATTTACTTATATATATAAAATAAATAAATAAATAAAAATCAATAAGCCTCGTTTGTTACACCAGGTAACGTCGTTACTGAGCCAATTAATATTTAGAAACAGTAAATACAGGTATAATATTTACTGTACTTCCTATTGATAATCTGATCAACTTCATTATATTATAAATAAACTATTCTACGAACCCACTATCCGAGTAGGCTATTCCTATGTGGTCACACTGGACATGCACACCCATCTGGCTTGTTATGTTTGTCTCTCACTTTGTTAAACGCCTAATCTTCATCCCATCAATTAGTCTGGAATACTCAGACATTCATTAATACCGACTGGCAACCGCTTAGCGAGCCAACGGCAAAAAAAAACTAAAAATCAAGTACTCGGCCCGTAATTATGAAGTCTAAACAGTGAGATGACGGGCCTGTGTTCGCTACAGAAATACATTGAATAAGCCATGGAAAATGTAGGATTCTCTCTCTCTCTCTCTCTCTCTCTCTCCACACACACACACACACACACATTAAAATAAAAAGTAGGCCTACAAAGACAACGCAGAGAAATATTTCTGAAGAATAAAATGCATGGTCGGTTTTGTGTTGCATGTTGGCTACATGTGGAAACTTTATTCACGACAATACGAGTTATGATCAAGCTTAACGAACCAGATTTTCTGCAGCCGTTTAAACTAACGTAAAATTCTCTTCTCGTAAAGAACAGGGTGCAAACGACAATTGGACAAAAATCGCTGTGTAAAATTACTTCATAGGGGCATTTCACAAATCAATTTTAACACGAAGACGTTTGTTCTACCCACATTTATTTACAGACACACTCATTTAAAATTGAGGATCTCACTCATTAACAGTATATCTGTTGATGACATCGATCAAAATCTCGCCTACTAATTTATACTGCCTTCTTAATGCCTTTGTCCCGAATATATATACACACACTAAACAAGCACATGTACAATATAACGACGTCAACATCAAACGACGCATTTGCCACGCTTTTACCGTCTCTACTGCAGCGCTCAAGTTAAAAAAAAAAAAAAAAAAAAAAAAACTATGGATTTATGCAGTCATTTTACACGCACTTCTTGACTGCGCCACTGTGCATGCGCACTCAACCCGATTCCAAACAAGTTAAACGCATTCCTCACTAATTAGCAGTATTTGGACACGCCCCTTTCATGTTGTCCATTAATGGACATCACACTGTGGCAAAATAGTCGGCAGTATTATGCTCAATTCATTTTCCCCTAAATGGGAATTATTTTCAATTTGGAATGGTAGTGGGACAATTTGTGTAAAATGTGTCGAGCAAAACATTCATATTTTAATGTAGGCATTACACATTTTTACCCTTATCCAAGAATATCTATTATAAATTAGTCAATTTTATATGCATTAATAAACAATATGCTCTACAAATCGCTTTTCAGCATGACCATGGGTGTAGCGCGTAAAGTTAAACTGCAAGGTGTATGCTCGAACCTTCCGCGCAGAATACTGGCGTTTTTATTCCGCGAGTCTGGGTTAAAGCCATCGTTTTCAGTATATTCATAGCACACAGCAGCTATGGTTCGCCTCGAAGAAGGCTCAGCATAATTGGCATTTAACGAGATGTAGTACTGTAACATATTACTGGGAATTTCCTCTTCGAAGTACTTAAGTGTCTGAACGTAATGGCCGCGGAAAGTTTCCGTAGGAAAGTTCGCATGACCAATTTCTTCCCCGTTACCCATAATGCCAATGTTTAATTTATGTAAAAAATACTCAGAGGGCTATAGGCAGTATTTCGATGTACAATTAGAATTGGCATGCAGCAGAAACAGTGAGGCTTAAAATGAACGGATTGCGGCTCTGTCCTTGGTGCTGAAGTGATTTTTTTTTTTTAAATTTTGCTGTCATTTCGATTCAGCTACCAGCCTCTCTTGAAAGTCCATAGCAAATTCGGAGAACAGGGCCAATTTGGCAGAAAATGGCCAATAAAAAAAAAAAAAAAACAGCAACTACACGCTAAGAAAAATGCAAAAAATAATACATCTTGGCTTGTCATCGCAAGAAACATTAGGCTATGCCAACTAATGAGGAAATGTCTGAGTGTGAATTTGCCGGATAGGTAAATGTTAACAACGGGGGCACACGCGAATGCGCAGTTTGCCGTTTTCCCGGGCTGTATAATTCGGTAACATTTGCGTCGCATATCAGACGGCATGGGGACTAGCGCGCCACCGCACGAGGAGCGCCACACAGTCTACAGCAGCGGGAGGCAGCCGAAGACCGTCAGAAGACGTTCCGAGTGTAACCTGGAGGGATGAACAGCGGAGGCAAAGCGAGAGCCCCCCCATAAGCAGGGCACAATTTAACTAAATATTTCCGTAAATACGTACCAAATACTACAATCCCTCCGTGTCACCTTGGGTACACTAGAGATAGAACGGGCATGTCAATGTGACAACACAAAGGGCATATCAAATTTAATAAAGAAAAATTGTTTACATTATTTCAGTTCCCCATTTCCTCTTTATTTGGCATAGCATATTTTATATTTACCTGACGTATAAGCCTACGTATATATTTGATTCCTATGGTAAGCAACCGTAATGTACAGCTCTGTTCAAGGTGGAGAAAAATGAACAATAACTGTACTTCTGCCCATGTACACTATAACACATAAAACGGATGTGCATGCAGGATGCATTATTTACCGGCTTGCCGTTTAGATAACTGACAAGGGTACAACAAATTCGACACCAGTCGCTACAAAATTACCTCTGTGATGTCACCACACGTCACGCGAGTTCTAATTTGCAAACACCCTCGGACGGTCAATTTGCTGTACCATAAACGCAAAATAAATTAAAATTTTAAAAATGTATTTACTAAAGGACTACTCAAGTGAGGGGCCCCTCTTTGTTGGGAAAGAATATTGACCACGTCTCCACTTCTGTCGTTTTTTTATCATTTTAATATATCTTTTGCTTCCGTTTTATTTTCCAGTTAAGTCGTTTAGCTGTCAAATGATAAATGACCACTTCGATGTAAATTCAGATCTAACAGACAGACATCAATGCTAAACTCTACTCATGCCTTAAACGCCACGTGGCGTTAAAGGTGCTATATTTACCTCACGAAACACCTGTTGCCTGTAAAATATGCATACAAAATCTATAAAAACCGTACAATTTGCCAAAGGAATGAGAACGTTTAAAACAAAGCTAGTTATAACAAATACTGATATTAATAATGTTATTTCTACTACTATTATGGGAAGATCAGCTATGAACATATAAGCAACTTTTTACAGATTTTTTCTTAACTGAATAGTTTAATTCGTTAAAAACACCACACATCGGCCTCTCATTTAAAAAATATCGGGGGACTTTTGGTGTTTGTATGTGTATGCATTTCTCCAAATATCTAACGAAAGAGTTGATATACATAGATTGTATCGTTTGTTCAATATAAGCTTTTAAACCACACACACACACACACACACACACACACACACACACACACACACTTTCGGAACCGTTTGAGAAGCTTGAATTCATAGCAACTCATAGAATTGAATTCATAGCAATTTGCAATGTTGTACATCCTTTGGAAAAGGACAGCACTACTCAATTTATAACCATTAAACACCTGTATCAAATTGTCGTTTTAACTGAAGAATTTCTTCATGCCAACAGTCCACCTTTTAAAGCTAAACCGACTGCTAGGAAACGATATACATGTGCCCTCTCTTAGCTTATTATAATAAAATATATTTTTAAAATCTGAATGTTTTGTACCTTTGCCAAGATCCTTTCGGCTCCATTGTTAGCCTTTCCAAAAGGCCCGATTAATTAATTTCACACTGTAGCTCTAGAGAAGATTTTCCCACAAACAAGTGGCCGAGAAAAATGTAGTCCCAAAGAAAAAAAGTCAACATCAAGTTCAACAACGCGCTGGCGCTCATTACCATGAGAATAACGTCTGGGAGCCCTGAAGTCTTCTTAACAAGAGGGTCTGGCGTCAAGACACTCCACCTCCCAGACCCCGGAACATTTTCCCAGGCTCCTATAACAATCGCACAACTGTTTGCTTTAAGCGCCAGCGCAGAAGCCACCAAGTTCGCCTCGTGATTACTTAGCAGAAGGGCTTAGAAAAAGATTTGGCTAAGGCTGCATCGCGTATTGTCCTGCATTTCTTTGACAGGAATTGCAAAATCACAAAATAAAAAAAAAACAAGGATTATTTAAAAGCACAAACAACAGTATTAAATAGGATAAACACCATTCATACTATTAGCACTAAATCCGGAAAAATATACACTATACCTCAAATTAAATTCTCTAAATAGTACATTTTTCAACCACTATTTTTTATTAATGGGCATATATATGCATACGCTTGTGAACCTTATCACGGCAAGAGCATAGTCGTTACAATGATACGAAATTAAATGAAATATAAAACACGTACTTACTTGTCGAGGCCATTTGAGATAATCCGACATAATGTGCATAACTGAAATAACGTCCATACATACACGTTTCTGATATTTCTTCCCTTATCGTTAAAAATATACATGAAAAATGAGCAGCGTGTGTAAATTTACGAGACTGAACGTGAAAATAACCAGCGATATCCCGGGTTCGAAGTTCTCCGTAATCGACGAAGTGCGAGACCCCAAAAACTACACTGAAAAATACATCCCGTCCTGAACAGCGAGATTTTGGACTCCGCCATTACTTGTGGCTGACTGACCTGAGACCGAGGAAGTTGGAGGCAAAGAGGGCTCCCCGGTTTCTGTTAACATCCAGCCTGGCGTCGCGTTTTCCCACAGCCGAGGAGAGTATCCGTCCAAGTCCGTTATTAGTGCCCTCCACTGGCCCGGCTGTTGTGAACGTGTACAGAAACTCAAACGGCGCAGATCTTATATTCATTGTCCATTGTGAACTGATGCCTATTGTTCCAACTCAGCGTGAACGGGTCCCCCTCCTTTCCCACCAAGTACGCCTTATACATCTTATCAATCATTTGGACATAAGCAAGAGAGACAGACGTATATAAACGGTCGGACAAAAAGACACACAAGGCATACGTAGATGTATTAGACACACATTGACTTGGAGGAGAAGGCTGAAAGCCACTGCACTAAAAATGCGGAAGCGAGCAACGCACTCAAGGCATCAAGCTCCGCAAAAATGAAAAATATTTACCCATAGTAGTGTGCCTTGGCATAGTCCATCTCTGTGCACCCAGTTAAGATCATTTATACACTTTTACGCCTCCCCTAAATCTATTTCACTTAAAAAACTTTGGTTTTAAAAAATCCGAAATGCCTTTGACCTAATCCGTAAAATAAATCATTTACCCAAAAGATAATTCACCAGTGAGGCTCCCCGTTTAACGTGTCCCTCCATTCAGTGATGACGGCTACCGTTCTCACAGGCGTGGTGGCACTCTTCCAAGAGCTGATGGTGAAAATTACTCGTGCCTTAAGTGTTGCACCAGCGCAAGGACGTAAAGGGGGGGGGGGGGGGGGGCGGTGGCATGTGCATCTTCTGCCATATCTGCGCCTCGTCGCCTAAAGTATCACTTGCATCAGCCGCACTTTGAGGACCGCAAAGCGCACGGAGAATAAAACGATCGGAAACGGCGGCGGCCAGTCGGTCCGGTTATAAACGACGCGCGGCATCTCACTTCTGAAAAGATGAGCTGGATAACAGGAAAGGTGCACGGAACACAGAGCTGCTGTCCAAATAGAATAAGGGCGGACTCGTAATACCCTTCGGTGTTAATACTGCAAGATGGCAATGAAAACTATAGGCTCTGGACAACGTCTATCCTTAAGGAGGAACATGCCGGCATTATTTAATGGCGCATTCGTGCGCCGATTAATATTAGGTTTTATGCGGAAATCGCGGACGGTATAATAGCGATTCTTCGTCCCGGCGCGCAGCAGAAGAGCTGCGTTTCGACTCACCGTTGACTTGGCAGATACCAAAATAGTGTTGACTCAAGATGTCCACATTTTACTACGTGCGTGACTGCGTCCTGACGTCAAGCACTGGGATAGGTCATTTTTAGCCATATTTTTACCACGTTCTGAAAGGTGTGTATTGCTTAGAACCTCGTACGTTAACGTCGGCCCGGCGTTTATTCTTGTGAAAAGGCAATTCTTACCAACTTGCCAATTTGATTTTACATATATAAATATTCATAATAGTAGTTTTCAATTGCCATCCTGATATGACATGCGACAAATTATGCGTAACTGTACACCGTACATTTTATCTGCCCTCGTAAGAAAATGTGCTTAGATATGATAATTTTGGAACTGTAAAAACAGCACTTACGTTATGGTTTTAAGGAATTAACCGTCCACATAGTTTAACATTACAGAGTATTCATCTTCGGTTTATGCATCGTCTTCCAAACTTTGAAAATTGATTTTATTTTTAATATACATTTGTTATTGCGAACCCATTTACATTTTTTTACTTGTACCTAAACTATATGATAACACGTACATTACTTGTCACGTGGGTTCTTTACAAGGGACTCTACGACCCTAAGATAACCTTGACGATAATCACCTGCGTACACAACACACACACACGTAAAAAAGACAGCCGTGTTTTTAAACATTTCAGCACTGCGATGGGCTTAAAAATCGAGCAGAATCCTACCGACATGATTCTGAACCATATGCATTTGGAGGATGTTGCCGAATATAACCGTCTATAAACTGTCGTGTATAAGTCGTGATAAAAATGTAAGCAAGAAATGATAAAAATATTTTATGGCCCACTACAGACTCATACGCATAAAATTGATAGTGTAAATATATGCATTACCTAGCAGTTCCATTTCGACGAAGTGTATTTTGAAGTTGTAGGACACAAAAACACTGCTGTAGATATCAACGCAATTTATGATAATGCGGTGCGAGATCGCAGTTCTCAAGTGTGACTGGAAGTACATTGATTTAATGGCGAAAAATAGTAAGAATAATAAGACTGCAAAATAATACGTCTTTAGTGGAATCGTATATATTTATTACCATTATAAACCTCTCACTAGGCACAACAAAATTTCAAAATGGCAAGGATAATTTTTAAAAAGCTCATAAGGAACTCCCACGAGAATTTACCATTAACCCAAATTAAAGACGAAATTTTGTATTCACTAGAAGTGTATTGTTGAAGTACATGAATAATAGAATTTTGGGCCCGTTCCCAGTGGTTTTTTTTGGTGGGGGGGGGGGGGGACTGGACCGTTTGGTATATTCATTAGATTTGTTTTAAAATACGCTTAACAACTGGATTAATCCATTTCATATCATCATAATCATCCATTTATACGATAGGTAGGCGCCATTATCTACTGTAAGTTGAACATATTATATCGCATATTATAGAACAGGAGAAGAGTCTAGGTGCGCGTTACTGTTCAAAGGCGGCAGCAGACATTGCTATGAATAACAGCATAAAAGCATTCCGAAATATTTCGAAGAATTTTTTTTTCCCCCCAAGAATGTTGTTTATTTTTCCTGCACAGTTTTCATAAATGAAGGCTTAAAGATTTTCTAGAGGTCAAAATTACACGTCTGTACAATTCCAAAATTATATATGGATGCGGTTTTAAGATTGAAGAAAACGTTCAGGCGTTAATACGCGTTATTAATTTAGTTAGAAGTCTCAACATTTAAACTGTCAGCGTGTGACTTGCAACTGAGCGAGGAAAAGAATTACACCGTGGAGAAGTGAATTCATAAGACACAATTAAAATGACACGATTTACGTTTTGAAGTAAATCAGAAAAGGACCAAAGAAATGACCGCAATTTGAGTTAGGCATGTCGAAGAAATCCGGACACTTGCAACTTGTCACCACTCCCCAATGAAGTAAAACGTAAAATGCACAGGTGCTACAATAATTTTGCTCATGTGAGGAAACACTCAGCACTATTGCACATGTACAGCTACGCTGTAATAAAAGGTTACATCAACATCGCGAAAAATCATGACAGCTATCAGACTGAGCCAGTGAATTTTTAAAAACACAAAGTAACATTTTGAATTCAATTGTAATTAGTAACAGCAAGAATGTAGAACCTAAGACCGTGACTCAGGTTGACATTCCGTTTGTTTAATGATTGGGCTATATACCTGTGGTACTCTAATAGGTTGTATACGTTTAAATTCACCCAATTTTTTAATTGTAAATTGTATTAATCTATTACTTGTAAATACTTTCGTCAAAATACATGATGAAGCCAAGTTTTAACGTGTCCCTACTCCTTTCTTTAATAAACCAAATGTGAACCGCCGACTTGCATAAGCGATAATGTTGGAATAAAGAAACAGCGACACTCTTTGGAAGTTGCCGTAAAAGCGCGATTCCGCTGGATAGCGCTCGTGTGGCGTTTAAAAACCGCAATCTCGCGGACCAGAAAGCTCTGTCAATACATCAAGCCGCTTATAGATTGTGCCAATTAAAATTTCAAATATGGGTATAAGGGCAGGCCTACGCACCACCAACTCTAGTATCCTAGACAACGAAGCTAGGAAAAGTTACTTTTAATTAGAACGTAGTAGTTTTGTTGAAAATTTATAATATCAAATGTTATTTTATTTATCGTGAATCCAAACTACATGAAGACAGGCCTGCGGGACGGGGGGGGGGGGGGGCTTACTTTAAATGAACATTAAATTGTTACAATGAAAATCTTAGTGAACCAAAATAATCATCATAGTGCCAGATCTACAGATGCATGCGTTTAACAAAGATAACCTAAATAAAAATAAAAAGACTGTATATTGGGAACGTTTAACCGCACGCGTTTACTTCTCGAGGATTTCGTTTTTGTGGGCATGCAGCAAATAAGTATAGCATAATCAGATATTTCTAGAGCAAAAAGACAAAACACGCAATACTTTAATTTAAAATAGCCAATTAACTTATTAAATAATTATTCTGGCCAAAATAATTAGATTAGATAATCACATAGTACCGTGTTCTCTTCCTTTAAGTCACTAAACATCAAGACAGCAAAAACAAAATAGAAAACGAGTATATTATTTTAGCATAAACACTCAATTCCGTTTCAACCAAAAAA
>JAODKL010000143.1:25644-39929 GCA_026780765.1 Petrocephalus schoutedeni
ATCAAGACAGCAAAAACAAAATAGAAAACGAGTATATTATTTTAGCATAAACACTCAATTCCGTTTCAACCAAAAAAGTGTTGTGCAATGTAAAAACGAATTACGGAAAACAAACAAAAAGCGATTCATAGATACACATGCAACATGATTAGCTGGTTTTCAAGACAACTGAGCTCTTATATCAGTTATACATTATAATTTACAATATAAAAATGTATAAAATCAACCCTGTAAACAAGTGCAAACAATTTGACAGGCGCCGTAACAGATTTTTAATATTTTACTTGATAGTGTGGGTGTCAAACTTAAAGTATTTCCATGGATATTCTGGCAATCACAGGTACGTACAGGCAGCCATCGGCATGACTGTCTGACCCCAGTTTATTTTCTTGGCGTTGTGATAGCTGTATTCAAGTATGCGACTTGTGTATTTTACAATTTAAGATTTTTTTTAAGCTTTTATTGGTTTAAGATCGCGGTTATTATTTAAGCAATATTTTAATAAGTGGTTTAAGGTTGTTCATCTTAACAGTACCACTGAGCATTATGTAATATTTATGTAACATTTACGCCCGAGTCCCTCACACAGGTGGAAATTACAGCACATGCTAAATTCCGTAAACAATAAGCTAACCAAGTACCGTTTCCGTGTACACCCAGGAATGCAGCTTAATTCCACTTTTGTTACAAAACAACATGTGCGGCCCAATGCCCCATTCAAGCTTCTTTAAACTGTGCAATAACAAATAAATAAATACATAAAAATAAATAATAATATTATTATTATTAATAATATAAACCAGAAACGGGAGGCATATCGCGACAGTCTTCACATTGGCTAATATTAACAGCTGCGTACCTGTTCGGAGGAACGCAGTCGTTCCAAACTAAGCCACGTCACAGCAGCGCTACAATTCTTTCCGAATTTAGCCGCATCCGGGGCTATGCATATTCTGAACGCAGCCCCTGTCAGCCCGTCATAAAGCGTTCTTCTCCATCAGATCATCCGACCACTAAAGGCGCTGGTCAGGTCACCAAACATTTGATGTGAAAAGCGAGACTCTTCCTCCAATTAGACAAAACAGGCAACTTGGTCCACAATTAATGTCCACAATTACTCAATGTTTTAATTTAGATTCTCTTGGTTAAGCCCCGCATTCTGAGTCAGAGGGAATTTAGAGCAAAAAATCAATTTCTGCCAATTTCAGTATTACGCCATAGAAGCCAGGTCACGTGAAACATTTGCGAGCCACGTCGGTTAACAATATCCTAAGATAATACCTGCATAGGTACTGCCCTGTATCCTATCATAATTATATTAGCCATATAGTCACACAGAGAACGCAGCTCACAATTAAAGAACAGTCATACTAAAAAATACGGGGAAAAACATGTAAAATGACTAAATAGTTTCTAGTGTAACAAGGAGAAAGTTATAATGGTATTGCAATCAAACATCTTTCAAAACGGAAAACCAATTTGTTATATATATATATACACATACACACACACACACACATATACACACACACACACACACACACACACACACACACACACACACAATCCCGCACTGTGTCATTTCTCAACCCAGGCCCCAGAGACCCCCAGACAGTCCACGTTTTTGCTCCCTCCCAGTTGTCCACACCTGTGTAAGGTATTCAGTGCTCCCGATTGGCTGCACGGTTCAGGGGTCCCAGGGAACTGGCTTGAGAAACACTCTTGGGGAGCAGAGCGTTTATATGTAGGATCCAATATCTGTACATCATCCATCCATCCATCCATCCATCCATCCCGACCCGCTTATAGGTTCTGGGTCGCGGGGGGTCCGGAGCCTCTCGACATTAATTGTGACATCAGAAATAAGGGTTTTAGCAGATACAAGACATACTTTAACAAACTATTCCTTTACGTTTGTGCACCAGTGAAGCCATCAAAATCACGTTTTACGCAAATGTACAGTACTTAAGACAATAAAAAAATGGCACGAGCGGGCCAAAACGTTTATTACAGAGCGAAATCGCGGCGTGCACGATCAGTACCTCTCTCCGCCACGTGCGGCGCTGTGCCGTCAGATCAGGCTGGATAAAACGTCTTGCAAAAGGTATACAACAATCAAAGCAGAAAGCCACAAAGAATCATTCTCGATGAGAATTCTTATGCATGTTTTGATCCAACTCGAGCCAATGCACATTTTTTTACTGCACAGACGAAAAGAAATCAGTGAGCGCTGCAAAGAAGCCAACACATATCAGTAGCAATAGAGCAAATTGCCAAATTATGCGAATATGTTCAATTCTTTTCCATTATGGCCCTGAGGGGAGGAGCCATTGGGAATACAGAAATGGGTTCGAAACAAAAATGGCTCAAGCTGTAGCTAAATCGCTTAATAAAATGGATTTAATACCCCCCCCCCCCTCCACACACACACTTATGACAATCCGTTTATTGCTGAAAGGCCGCCACGTGCATCTCTGTACGTCTCAGTAAAACCACCACAAGTGAGCTACGAAATGTACTCAAGGCAAATAATTATATACATCAAATCTCTAGACCAGGCAGCAGAAGCGTGGGAAATCATATTCATATACGAAAAAGGGTTCAAATATTCTAAAGAAAAGAGAAGGAAAAAAAAAAAGTGTCGGAACATACAACAGTCCGTTAAAAGTTCGATTCTACATATACGTGTTCATATTCTTTTTACAATCTATTATCTATATTTAGGTAAAATGTGTATAGGTTTCTGGAATTGTAAGTTACCCGAACTGTAGGTAGCCAATGACTTTACATGTATCGTGCACTTAAAAAGAGAAATTATTCCCATGAAGAGCACGAGCCAGTCCCAGTGGTTTGCGGAAATGCGCCCCCCCCCCCAGCGCCCAATTAGCCGAACTGTCCGACTGAATTAAAGGCGTTTACAATGAGAGAACTAATTAGTATCCACACAACCACGCTCCTGGTTGAGAAAGGTAAAGACAAAAACTGATCCTTATAAAAGTAATACTTTCGAAAAGTACCCAATATACTCAGCTGTCAAGTAACGCACGTCAAAAATGACAATTAAGTAACAATCAGCATTTCAACTCACTCCACTGGTGATAAAAGGCTATAATTATACATTTACGTACGGGTATTAACTATAATTTATGCGGATAACCATAATTTAGTTACTACGCTATTCCAATTAATTCAAGATGTATACGACATACAGAAACCACGTGGTTAAAGTAAATAAACCACGTTATGCAACATCTCCCGATAATTTCAGATTAATTCCTCACAAACATGCCCTTTTGCCTAGAATGTTACCGGAAACACTGTGGTGCAATATAACGTAACATTTCAATCAATGTTACAGTATACAAAATAACTACTACTGCAAGCATTAAAACTATGTAGCCAGGGAATATTAGATTTGTCCGTTATAACAGAAAATGCCTAGCGACAATGTTTTTGTCACAAAAACAAATCATGGTTATTGGTTTTGGTGAAATTAAGCAAGCAAAAACTTCTACAAACTTGATGAAAAACACAAGCTATAATAATAACTTTTACTTGTTTGATTTTTGGTAGCCTCCCCGGAACGACGAGCAAGTGATCTAGTAAGCAGCTTTCATATGCACACATATAAAATACATTATTACTTACCGGTTAAAAATATTTGTTACTCCCAATACAAAAGAACAAGTCGCCGGAGCCCGCAATATCGTGGAAAAGACTAGCGCCCAACTGCTTGTGCCTTTTAATTGAAAACAGGCTGAGTTTTATGGTAATTAGGATCCCCATCAGACGTAACAACATGTTCGAAAGAAAAGGAGGGAGCAAGGGGCAAATTCGCGACTCCGTTTCCCATGCATTTCCGACGGTCAAGTTCAAGCGCGCGGTCTTTTGACGGCAACTTCTGGCCAATTGCGATGCAGACCGCGTGCGTGTCGGAGCCCCCGGCTGCGTTTCGGCAAACTCCGGAGGGGGTGCGTGAGAAGCGGCCGGGCGGCTGGGACAGAGAGTATAAATGAAGCGGTATAAATTAATGCTGTTTGGCTGCCCGCCAGTGTGTCGATACGGGCCTATTAAGAGGCTATATGAAATAAAATATAAAACTAATAATATAAAAACTAATACCGGCCGATGAATTTTACCAAATATAAAATCCAAGACTAATGTAACAAAAAAGTTGCTGTTCCCCATATGCATTATATGTTAACAAAAGTTTGTAACATCAGGGGAAAAAACATATAATACTCCAACATATTTAGACGTGACGTACACAGGTGTGGGCTACGTTATCCACAGTCATTGAACCAAATAAAGGTTTCCAAGTAAAACAAACAAACAAAAATATATAAAATGATACATTTATAAAGGGGGCGATCGTGCACGATAACAATCATACTCGTAAATTCGCTAAGCTATGTGTGCATTTCTGATTACATTTGCAGAATAAACTCAGTGTCAGTGAGACTATAATGATTCTTCTGTGGTCAAAATAACCGGAATTAAATGCAATTATGCGTAACACAACACAATATAGGATATTGCTGAAATATTTTCGTTTTAATCTGACGATGACGAAGGTGACGGTGATGGTTGCTGTAGTTACTCGGCGTAACGATCATTAGGGACTTAATTAATACCTTGATTGCAGTGGGAAAATGTGCGATAAACATTAGATATTATATTTCGAATATCAGAAGAAATTTGTTCTGTTTATACGTATAAAAAAGAAATATAACGTTTCAAATTTGAACTGCCGTGGTCGCCATCTTTATAACGAGCATTATCCAGTATTATAACAGGCTGACGCATATTGTTTGATATTCCAGTAAATTATATAACAATATTTTATCTCACATAGCTAAACAAGAATATAACGCACTGAATACACGCTTCCTGAGTTTGTAATACAGTCGTAAATTGTTACGTAGGTCAACTAATAATTAACCCACTATCTTGGCCAAATTCCTGTACAAGTCCGCTACGGATTGTAACAATCTCATAGCCACAGAACTTAGATCAAAAATTAGAAGAGTAAACACAAATGAAACGAACAGAGCCTTTACCTTCCAAAATAAAAAAATATGCACACGTATCATACAGGAATCATATATCATCTAGGAATTGATAAAAATTAAACTACTACTAAAAAAACACTACCTTTCAATGAAAAGCATAGGCTTATGAAAAAAGTTGTAAATAATTTAGAAAGAGAAAAATAAAAATACGCAATACACAGATATTGTGTGTGTTGCGTCAAATATATTGGATGTGTGTCTGAAAGTGAAATAATATTAGGCAAAACTGTACTATATTAAGTATCCATTCATACAGTCAGGTAGAGTCACGGTGTAAGAAAACTGGCAACGATCTGAACCCAAGTGATGGCGCCATCAATACCATACAAGCGCACGGAATAATTCAGAATACGTCGTAGTGTGATTCGCAGAATATGCAAGAAACATCACAAAAAAGGCAGATTGATTTAAGTTATCACTTTCAACCAAATATTAACAAATTCGGCCTCTACTGTAAGCGGCATGCTGCAGTGAACGCGCTTGACAGTCGCAGTATGTTGACAAAAACGCTGAATAAAACCGGAATATTTAGTTTTTGAAACACACTTTGTTACTGCATGCCGTGACATCTCCTCAGTGGCACGATAAACTGCATTCTCGCCATTTATCCTGTCCACTAGGTCAGTTACGTCGTGAGAAGGAACTGTACGACGTAGGCGAGCGCTCGGGGAAACGCCCTCTGCAGGCTATTTATATATGGCAGCCTATTCAGCACAGGGGAGATTCATTGACCAGCTTTTCCAGGTAGAAAACTGGGCGCTATAATTAGAGCGGTAGTGTTTTGTAGCTGAAGGTAACGTCAGAAAGCCTGGAATGGAGCAAGTCTGCACTTAATTTGCAGTATATGATGGTTGTATATAATGCATGCGGCGCAGAGGGACGGAGCGGAGCGCGTCTGCGGGCGGAGCGCCCCCCCCCCCAGTCCCCGCATCTGCTCCCGTCTGTCTGGTTGCCATGGCTATCTCCGGTTATGCGCACGTGGCGCGGCGCGAGCGGGCGCAGGCGGCGGCAGAAGGCGGCCCCCGGCGGGCGGCCGTATTTGCATATACACAGATGAGGCGCGGCCAGCATGCGGCCGCCACACAAAGGGGCGGCGGGGGCGCCGTCACTCAGCCTCTGACCCCCGTCCCGAGTGCGGCGGCTCCCAGGGAACGGAGTGTGGGAACCGCGAGAGCCCTGAGGGGGGAGGCAGGACGCCGTCTGCGCCGCCTGGAAACGCTGCTCTGTCCTCTATGGGGCTGCTGCCATCGCCAGGGCTCATGTGACCCTGTGTACAGACAAAGCGCTTTAAAAAAAATACAACCAGACACATACATACATAGATTGATGGAAAGATAACTAAATAGATAGATAGATAGATAGATAGATGGATGGATGGATAGACAGATAGATGGTGGATGGGTGGAAGAATGATAAATAGATGGATTGATAGATATATCCCAGACGGAAATTTGGAGTTACAAACATCAAATGTCACAAATATTACCTGTAAATGGGAAAGGACTGCTGTAATTAGAATACTGTTTATAAATGTACTTAACTAATAAATTGATCATTTGATGGATCAATGTATTGAAGTGTGACACGTATGACCAGATCTGGTGTACATGTTCCAGAGAGGACGTGAGGGGTCCTCACACCCGCAGCACGGTGCCCAGCATCCAGACGCACTGCAGGTTTCTATCAGGAGACCCATGCATCCTGCAGTCTTCCCTGCCTAGCCTGAAGGCGATAAGACTGGGAACAGCTTCCCTCTTGGTTTGTATGGAGTGCGTGGGGTGTAACGCGGACCCTTCTCCCCAACACCCACTGAAGGCCTTCCTCGCTGGTCTCCACCTGAAAGCTTCATTGAAAGCCAATAATACTCTGGGGCTGCACAATCCTGTCAAAAGCGAGACTGAGGGAAACAGCCTGCAAGCCTGCATATATTTCACTAGATTTATGAGTTTCATTTTTCCAGGGAACAGATTTCACCCGATTCTGGTGCTGAAGGTGCCCGGTGTTGTTTTCATAACACTATTTAGTCTGTGATCATTCTGACTGCCAGTAACAACTTCATTTTTTAATAACCCTTATTTAATAGTTTCGAGTATGAAAGTTTCCTTAAGTTTCCTTCCTTGTGTTTTGACGAATATAAGGGACTCTCAGCAAAAAGGTCCAAAATTTGACAGACTGGAAGGTTCAAAAGGAAAAGTGAGGATCACTAGATACCAGGTAACACTGCCAGGCTGCGGCCCCCAGATCCACACATGCAGGTAAGTACGTCCCCGGCGTGTCACACGCTGGAGTACGCGGTGACCTTATTTCAGTCCTGCAGCTGTCCCCTCCTCGCATACATTCCTGCGTTACACCCACAGGTCAGCTATTTCAAACCCAGCTGCTGGTCACATGACTTTCAGCCATTCCCCACTTAAGCACAGAATATCTTCCATCCGCGTAACCAGGAGAGGATCTATCCCAGGCGGCACAGGGGAGCCTGTACAGGATGCCAATCCATCGCAGGACAAATACACACCCAGATTCACTTAGACAGTCACATGTAATAGGGCCAGGCACACAGCCACGTAATAAAATCATGGCCACCCCTTGAGTGACAGGAGCCCTAAAAAATATGTAACAGTTGGATTGGTTTGGGTTGGAGCCCAAAAATTAACGTGATTTTTCAGGGGGGTACAGAGAAGGAGCCTGTGCAGAGAAGAGGGAAATGGTAGGGAGTGGGATCCAAACCCCCAACGCCGGAAGTGTGTGGCGACAGGGCCCGTACTTTTGGGAGAAACGGAAATGCAGGATGACTTTCCCCAACCGGCACTGTCTGTCTCCGCCAGACACATACTGAAGTTTTGCTGGCCACCACTGTCATCTCACTGCTGCTGGAGGGCCATTTTCCCAGGGTAACTATAAAAGCAAGCCTCCCTCCATGCTTCCCTTTCTGCCATCACCCGATGGAAACGTGCGTCCAGGATTTCGGAGACATCGGCACGACTTCCCACCAGAAATCCCAGAGAATTTCGAGCCCTGGAAAAACCTCAAAAGGTCTCCAACTCGCCCTCGGGTGTATGCTGCCGCGGCACGGCTTCTCGTCGGTGGACGAGGCCCTTGGTGTAATCTCCTGTCTTTCCAGGTATCATTCCAGCCTCAATTAGTGTTCTAAGCCTGGCTCCTGCATCCATTCCATGAAAAAGATCAGTTTTGCCCTAAATATTCTCTCTCGGTCCCTCTACAGGACAGGTAGAGAAACTGACTGGCATTATGGAGAAAAGATCCCAGCAGATGGCTCTCCACCTGTCAGTGTCTCACTCGTCATCATAACCAGCACTTGGCCGTGTAAAAATGCAGCATGTAGCGTGGCAGTTAAGGGAACAGCTGAGGGCGATAGGCTCCGATGCCAGGACCACCTCAGCTTGAGTGACACATTTAACCTGAAATTCTCCGTCTGCGTAAAACTCTCAAATAAAATTTGAACAATAACATAAAGAGGATGTTTCAAATTACCGGAATCCCTTCCGAAAACAGCACTGATACACAACCAATCCCAGTACACACCTGTGCACACCATCCGGAAAACAAATTTCACACCGGAGGTATACCCTGACTGATCTAGGCCTGAAATTCTGGACCAGCAGAGTGCTGTCATGTGAGTGTCCAGGGCTGGCTAGTCTGTAGCTTTGGGGTGAAGCTGTCCTCTTAAGGTAGCCTGCTTCCTGACTGGGAGCCTAGCCACTCATATCCAGAACTGCTTCTCATCTGCCTGCTTGGACTTAATGCTTTATTCCTAAGGTAACACTTTCAGAAGTCTGCTGAATGGAAATTCATCTTCCAATTATCAGTGGTAGCAGAGCTCCCTGCTCATCAAACGTCTGCTACATTTGAAACACAATAAGATATAAATAAAATTACTCTAGTCCACAGTGTGAGATAATGGTTCTGAAATAATGAAAGAAAAAAAAGCTTCTCTGAACATTAAGCATCAAAAGATCTGTTATTTTATTGTCATTCATAAGCACTTTTAAGCATTGAGATTACATTCTTCCTGTGACAAGCCTCCCCAGTGACAGACAGCATCCAAGGCTCCCTGGCCCAGCTAATTGACAGTTAACTTGCTATTTTAGGCTAGCGACATGTGGCTAATGTGAGCCTTTATGTGTGATGGGCCATTTAAGACGTTTTCCTGCGAACTAAAAACCACAATCAATGTATAAGTCCAGATAAACTTCCCTTGCACCCTCTCACTGCAAACCCATATTGGTGATGCGCATTAACCCAAGCAGTGACCAACAATTTGCATATAAATAATTATACATAATTAAAAATAATTTAATCTCAATAGACCCCCATGATATACCAAGGAAGGTGATTACTTTAAGTGAAACTGCCAGCAATGTTAAATTAAATTTATTTATTCAAATTCTTATTCATGACAAAAGTAAATACTTTATTTGTAATATATGTCAGAGTAATGATATCGCTGTTATGAAAATAGACACATTTTAATGATAGCTTATTGATATTAGCTTATTGATAGCTTAATGATTAGCTTATTGATAATCAGTTGCTGTCCTGGATTCATTTCTTTCATGGTAATGTTTTGATTGATGTCCTGGTTTGTTTCTTTTTTTCATCTTTATGCATTTATTTTATGCACATCCACTCCAGAGCAGAGACGTGCCAAATGCTCCAGCAGTATCATGTGGCTTCCTGGGGAGGGGGGGGTCGGCCGATGTTGTCTCCGCTGGGTGACACTAGACGTGGCAAGAATTTGTCACCCCGCTGCAAATTGCCAGTTGTTCTTTTTCTGCTGTACATGACAACGGTAACATGGTGTGTCGTCTTCGGCCACTTGACCTTTCAGTCCATTCAGTTTAATTTGTCTGCAACCCCCCTGCTTTCCAATGCCTTGGAACAGGCCAGTGGCAGTGATACATTCATGGCAAACCCAGCTTCACCATTTGATTTCCAAACCAGCGTTGCTGCTGATTAGCTTTGCCTGCCCTTTTATCCCAAATAATACGCTTATGCTGAGTGTCTGGCCTACAGGGAAGCAGCCCACACTCTGCCTGACGGCTGCAGACTCGCAGGACACATGTCTGGAAACTGACATGATTTATTAGCGTTATCTTTTGATTCCCTCACTAAATCGGTGAAGGCACTCAGCTTGGTGTGGAGCAGTGGCAGCATGAGTGTGTGTGTGTTCAAACAATTAACCGAGTAGCCTTCATCAGGGACAATTAGTACACTTAGTGTCAAACGCTGAGCATAACGGACAGGTGAATGAGTGAAAAGCAACAACATCCCTAGCATCTAAAAGCAAATATGAGCGAATGGTAAAATGTCTGTCGTGTAAAATTCTGACGTAAATTTTTTAAAAATTATCTGTCATCCATCTATTTTCAATATACGCTTGTCCATTGCAGGGTTGCGGGGGTCCAGAGCCTGTCCTGGAAGCTATGGGGAGATGGATGGAAATAAGCCAGAACAGGGTGCAGACCCATCACAAGGCACGCACACCCACACACATTCACACTTGTGGGCAAATCGGGCAACCCCAATTATTGATCTTTCAAATATAATGAAATTTACCTTCTCCATGGCAAAAAAAGTCATTGTGGGAAGCAACCAATGTCGGCATCCTCCAGTTCGGTGGCCTTCTAGAAGAGCTGTACCTGTTCCCTCAGCTAATTCTCACTGATTCTTAATGGAATGATGACTGAATGACAGAACACTGCATGTGTGGGAGGCTTTAAATTCTACACATGCTCTTAAACATGTATTTAATACACAAGGGTCCTTTGGACCCGCAACAGTATCCTGCAAAGCTGTATTCCCTCCAGACAGTTTTAGTGGCAACCAGTAATAATGACCAGAGATTCACTGATATTCTTCTACTCTTTTAAAAGTCTCATTTCACAGATCAAGCCCTTCTCTCTCCTAAAATTTAAAATGAATTTTTCAAAATACAATTTGGAAAAATAACAATATAAAAATATTATAAGTTGTTGAACGGGGGCTCTATTTGTTTTTACTGCTCGTTTTTGCCTCCGTCAAGGTCAACTCGTCTGCCACCAATTTAAATACAAAAAAAACAGTACATTTGCATAAAATTGCTAGCACCGCATTGGTAATAGGAATACTTATTGAAGGTGCCTAATAATTGCACTGCACCTTCCCTATGGTCTCACATTCCTGTGATTGCATATGCATGATGTATGCACGTGCATGCATGCACATGGCTCATTGGTTATATCATATATATATATATATACATATATATATAGAGAGAGAGAGAGAGTTTTTCCAGCCGGAAATGACGAACGTCAGTATCTGACGTCTTTCATCCGACACGAGAGGAGAACAATGGCGTTAAGCGACGACGTTAACGACGAGGTGGGAAGCGCGGTGTTAAGCGCCTGAAATTGACGGAGACATTTTATTGCCGTGGGAGCTGAAGGAATTTGGAAGCGGGGATATTAACATGCCGTACCCTTCGACAAAGAGGAGCAAACAGCTGTTCCAAGCATGGAGACTTAGTGCTTTTTTGTGCACCTCCACCCCTCCTAGGAAGGAAGCTCAAATGCACCCCCCCTCCTTTTATAAGCCAAATATTGTATAATGTACCCCGAGGCAGAGCAGAATTTCCGCGAAATCAAGACACTGGTGACAGGTGTGGGAGAGTCTCCCGCTTAATGAACTGGAAGGTGACAGGGCTGACATATCTATATAATTACATTCATTATGTGCATCTGTTTGGAGGCCCCGTTTGAAGCCTGCAGCAGCCGCCGCTGTTGCCATAGAGACCTGGAAGTGGAGAATGCAGACGTCTCGTGCAAGACCGCCCCTGCTCTCGAGGGAGGCGCCCAGACACAACCCCTGTGGCTTTCTTTTAACTTGAGGAAGGAAGAGGGTGTAAATCCATGTACGTGCAGAACAATTTGATTTAAAAAAAATAAATAAAGCTTAATATAGATGTACAGTTCTGTGCAAAGAAATACAAGTATACCATCTTCCTGCAGAAATTGAAAAAAGAAAACATTTTTTCCTGGCATACCATAGGATATGAATTGTCCATATTGATATATGAAATGTTAAATTACTCGATGTCCATATAAACGGACAAAGTACCTGAAGGGTGCAGTGACCCGAGAATGACTAGCGGTTTTAATTTGAACGAACGCCAAGTAGAGATGGAATCAGTTAAGGACTTAATAAAATTACATGTGGCTAGCACGTTACGTAAAATATAAAGGTAGATAAATATAACATGAACAGCATATTGCTTCAGACTCTTTTTGTAATGTTACGACCAATATATTTTAAAGCATGCAGTTGTGTGTAATATTACTAAGCTGCAAATTCAATTTTAAAAATGTAACCATTACGGTTATAATTATAGTATTAGAGAAATGGCACACTGTGTAGTGCCTTTAATTAAACTGCTGCTATTAGTTTCAAGTTTTTCGGGAATCACGTGAACATTGAGTGGTTTGCGCCAAATATATCTTAATCTCTGATGCTCCATTAGTAATAGGAAGGCACCCACCGTGGTAAAGCAGGCCCGCATTTCCCCAGGCTGTTCCCCCAGTTGTCTCTTTTTGTCAAGAAAAATGAAGAAAGTATTAATGATACGCATGCTTGTATCTGACAGGGATTAGTCTCATGAAGATTGGCGGCACTGTGAGAAAAGGTAATAGGGTGACACCTAGTGGCAAAGCTTATGAACCGCAGAAGGTCACGCGCTGCTTGCGGCCGCGTGCTGTACCGTTACTTTCCAGGGTGATGGAGAGGTTGGCTCGCGCACACGCCCCTCGCTCTATGAATCTGACTAGAGATGGAAATAATAATTATTTTTCCAGCATGTTTAATTAAGATCCTTTACTGATACGCGGTGCCGGTCAAATATATTGTCGGCCACCAACGAAACTAGCTGGCTAAGTCTGCGCCCCTGGAGGTAGTGGCGCCCCCTACAGTGCCGGCAGAGAACAGATACGACGGGATTCCTGCTTAGGTCGCCAGCTTGGAGCGACGCTTTCTCCAAGTGTTCCTTAAATACATACCGCTGGCGGAGAGCTGACGCAACGCTTTTAAGCCACAACAATAAAAGTGAATTTAAAATTATGAAATTGATATTCTGCATTTACTTTCATGCTATCCGAATGTTTTATATATTTGTATAATATTAAATATGCCATATGTCTTATGCACATTTTCTATGTCATTATATATTATACTTAATGTTATTTTAATGACATTAGCCACATTCACTCCATCAGGCGCCTGTACATTATTGCACCAGCAGGAACCGCTCACTGGACCAATCGGTGCGGTGGCCGAAATCATTTCGTTCATTTAAAAGCAAAGAATGAATTGTGAAGGGACGATGTAAGTTTAAATCTGACGCTCAGAGTGCTATCAACGTTTGTTTATAAAAGTTTCAGGAATAGAAAAACGGACCCCTCCTATGTATATATTTACCCCTTGTGGTAAAACAACGAGCAGACAGCTGAAGGCAAAATCCGGGCCTTGTAATAGAGTAACGAACACAAGCCATTTTCAGCTCGATATGTTTTCCCCATAGAAAACAGAAAAAGGAATATGCAGGCATTTTATTTGGAAGCAGAGCACATGAGCCATGGTGATCAAAAGCCATATTACAAACTGGTTGATCAGGTCAATTTAAAATCTTTTTGTCAACATAAAAATGAGATATAACATGTGAGGCGGACGGGGATTGTGATGGTGAAAAGCCTGGTACCCTCTAGTGCATTTTTTCAGAAAACCCTGAATGGGACATGTCAAATTGTGAAGGAGGGGGGGGGGGGAACAATCAAATTATAACATTAGCATGGTACCATCACTATTTAAAAAGTCAGTTTATTGGAAAAAGAAAGATCTAAGTCTATCAAATGATTTTACACTTTGTTACTACTCATGACATGGTTTACTACAGCCCAGCCGTCATCTCGGCTAAGTTTACTCACTTTACCAGAACTGGCACACCTTGTATTCTGGGTTTCCGAGGAGGCTATTTTCTGAAATGTAAAGAGACGCCCGGCGCAGCCTCACCTCTGGCCGTCGTCGGGGGAGGGGGACATACCGATTCTCGCTGACACACGGCTACTGCGCCGAATAAAAACTATGATTAAGAAGCAGGAAGGCTTTCAGAAGCGCAAAAGCGCAAAGCCTTTGGTACCCTGTGAAGACGGGGTGCGGGTGGTGGGG
>JAODKL010000143.1:40029-51717 GCA_026780765.1 Petrocephalus schoutedeni
TTCTTACTGTCCGGGAGCAACTGTATCGAAATAATTTCCTCAGGGATCAATAAAGTATTCTGAATCTGAATCTGAATGTCTCCCCCTAAATGGGTGAGGACCTCAACACCCCCCCACACTTGGCTCTTAAGTCAAAAAACTGTGATGTTTTATTGGATCAAACAACTGTAATGATTATTGTAATGGTTTTGTGACAATTTTTTTTTTTACATTTTATTCGGTTGCGTCTACCCCGAGTTAAAAAGTTCTCATTTTGACCAATTAGACCCATTTAATGAAGACAAATTGCCCAGCATCAGGCAAACAAGTGCAAGAAGTTAATTATAAAACGTTTTTCTGATTTTTATTTTTGCCCCAATATGTCAAAGTCAATGCAGCTTAAGTTTTTCAGAAAAAAACAATTGCCCCCTTTCTGATTTCACAGTTTGTTACTCCCTGATGCGTTTATGTCATATAATATCCCCAATAGGCCCATCTATAGCCTACTACTTGAAGTTCTTTCAAAATCACTTAAATGCGGAATTGTTTATTATTATTATTATTATCATTATTATTATTACTTAGATGACGCGCTTGCGATCTTATGATTAATTAATTACACCTGAAGGCCGATTTAGGCAAGGGGGCGGCTAAGGAGCCGGCCAGGGATCCCTCTTTGCGAGCCTCTCCGCTGCCTGCCGTCATTTGAATAGAGGGACTCTGCGGAGAGCAGCCGGCTCGCCAGCTCCCTTTTGTTCAGTAGCGCTTTGCTGCTCGGGACGCGCACATCGCTGCTCTCTTTCCCATTCTCGCATATATATATATGTATTTTTTTTGCCCTGTGTGTGAGATACACTCTTGTCCCGATAATCATTGACACGTCGGAGATTTAGACTTTTTTTTTTCCTTACGGCGCTCGCTTTGAGAAGCGCCCCGCTCTCGGCTCCGGAGCCTCCCGGCATGCGAAGAAAGTCTCCGGGATGAAAGTCACCGTCTAGCGGTCGGCATCGGCGGCTGTGCCACACGGACGCTACCGGAGCACCTGCGCTGATCGACATCAACCTCTCGCTGGGACAAGACCGAGCTCCATTCCCGGAGACCCAAAGGTGAAGACGACGGCTTGCGCGTCTGCATACACCGCTAGAATATTATACTCCGCTTTTTATTAATAACCGCCGATCGCACTATATCTGCCGTAAACTATTGCTGGTCTAATGCACAAAGCGCATCGGCAAAGAATATATATCGCCAAAGGGATCGAAAACAAAGGAAAGGTTGGCAAGCAATTAGGAACCCTTAATTTGCATTAATACTAACGTATGGACAGCGCGCATTTCAGCATCTCAAGTTAGAAATATACATCATCGATTTTTTTTCTCCCCTCGTTTTGTGTTTTTGAAAGCGACATACAGGTTGCATTTATTTCACGTCGGTATTTGGGCTGTTAGAGAGGATCGTTAATAAGCCGGATCTGGTGTATCTGTGGGGCTTTTCGGGCGTCAGATTTGCAACTTATTGGTAATCCAGGGATGCTTCTGCGTTCGGCCCGGGTGGCGGTGCCTGGCACCCCTGCCAAATTCGCTATACCTGCTACCCCTGCTGCCTATAGTTATAAAGTGGCCGATATCAGTGTGCTGGGAGTACGGCGCTGCAGATCGTTTTAATGACTCGCCTATGTGCTTTAATCCCGTATTTGCCCGTCACTCCGGGGAGCATGCATGCATGCTCTCATTCTTACTTGAGGATTTGGACTGAAGTAAACTGGAAACTCGTTCTCCTCTAGCAGAGTGCGGTTTTATTTAATGATTTTTGTAAATCTGTTGGACTGCCGCTCTACTCTGGGCTGCCTAGTTAATTGGATGCCGGCAAGTCGATTAAGCGTAAGCGCAGCTCAGGTGAAGACGGACGCGGGTCCCGCACGTCTGAGACAAAAGGATTAGTGTCTATCTGACTAGGGCTAAAATTAGGCGCCCGGTCCCGCAGTCCTCAGCCTGCCTGCCAGACAAACGCCGCGCTCCCTAAGTCTGCCTGGGACTTGCTGACACCAAACACACCGTGCAGAATGACAGCCGGTTTGTCTTCTGAGACATCACACTGTCACACTGTCTCCGGTCTATGTATATTTAAGAAAACCCGGGAGTCACAGCTAACGCGAAAATCCATGCAAGTGTGTGCCTTCTCATTTTCTTTTGGTCTTTTTGTGCATTTGGGTTTGTGTTTATCTTCCCAGGTCAGATGCGTTTTAATATAAATACTGTATATGTATATGTGTAAATGTATACTTTTGTGTTGAAACACGCTTGTGGGTGAATGTTGGAGTGCAGCAGTGAAAGCCAGGTGGGGCAGTGGGGGTGTTTAGTTGCATGACAGGCCCAGGGGAAATCCGTCATGGGGATGTGGCTGCTGATTGCAAAATGCTGGGGACGTAGCGTGTGCGTGCGACCTGGGGCGGGGGGGGGGACTGGCTTTGCCTGCGTCCCTGTGCCGCTTTTGCGAAGTGGCTCAAGCGGATGGAAAAAAAAGAGGCGAGCTTCGGACGTGCGCACTGCCATAGGTCCGCGGCACTCCGGGGAGAGAGGCACGCCACAGCCTAACGCCTGTGCGGCTGCATAATTCATTACGTTATTACAGCTTCTCCATCCCCACCGGTTGATCAGCCATGTGACTCTGCCCTCAAAAAAAAAAAAAATCCCGATTCCGCCCCTCCGACCCTGGGGTGACTCCGGATACCACCAACACGCGCATAGCTATCGTCTTAACCGTCTTAACCGATCCTAATCCCTTTATTTGCACAGATTATCCTCACAAAATCGTATCTTCCCCCCTCTCATCGCTGTCAGATATGCCGGCCTCTTGACAGACGCGAGAGCGTTGCATTGTGGGCCACGTTCCAGCAACCATGGCCGTGGCATCGCGTGAGGGCGGCTTCGGTGGCCCTTCCGCCTGCCCGGCTGGTCGCCACGGTTTCACAGCGAGGTTCTCTCGCTCTACTGCATGGTGCTGAACTGCCCCCTTCAGCCGCCTTACACGAGATAAAGCAAATGTTTGAATATTAAGCTGCTTTCGGGGTGTGTAGTAAATGAATAATTCTCATGCAGTGTATAATGAAAAGTAAAAATAGACAAAATCTAATGTGTTTTCTTTTCAATAAATTGAATGGGAAGACTGAGTAAATATAGGTAGCTGGTTATGGCTATGGGGGCAAGTCTTGAACGATAGGTCCACCAATCCCGAAGTGGCTGCTGGCTATGGCTGGGCCCTCCTCTTGCCCCCCCCCCCCCCGCTCCCAGGCGGAGCCTCAGGATTCCGGGCCTGTAAGCCGGGCCGGTGGGGGGGGGTTTGGGATAGTCTTCCAAGTCCTCATGAAATGTTGGCTGCACACAGCGCCGAAGGCTGATCCAATTAACCGGCGAAAAGCGGCCCGGCTGAGCGTGAGGTCCCGGGCCAGACCACTAGCGGAAGGGGGTGGGGGGTAGACTCACGGCTACGGCGGAGTAGCGGCATCGGTGGCCAGAACGGACACGCGCCAGTGGCTTTGCAGGTCGGGTGGCGGTAACCGCGCGGTCATGCCGCCAAGCCGCCGCGCGAGCCCATAGCACATTATCACATCGCTCTCTTGGCTCCTGAATATTAATTGGTTTACAAAAAGAAAATGCATTATTCAAAGGCTGTCCCCCCACCATTAAATGCATAAATAAATAATGACATCTGGTATCCGTTTCTCTGTGCTCCTTTTAAAGGAGGGGCGCACAAAGGGTTAAGCCCGCAGCTGTTCCGCTGGCGGGATTCGCATTTTACGGCCTGCCGCGGTCGCGCATTCTCCCTGCCTCCACTTACATCTTGCAGTATCGTTGCCCGTCTTTGTGTCGTTCGAGCGAGCTATGAAACGCACCACATTCTCCACACCATGTCTATAATTGAAAAGCTTTCACTCTTTTATGGCGAACTGTTAGGAGACGTCTAAATAAAATCGCTGGGTAACCAGCCTACTGTTTCAGCCGTTAATGTGCCTGAAGGACCCGACATTGTTTACAGGCCTCTTCACGACTGGCACGCTGCCCTCCTCGTCGTTACTGGGCCGGGAAGGAGTCACGCATGAGGTTAATACAGCTCGCGGCTGCACAGATGAAAACAAAGGGACTGGTGGCAGGGGACAGGAGGTTGTTTGTTGGGACAATGTAGGACCCCTGTCGGGGGCCTCTCTGCTGTATTTAGAATACTATAGCTGTTATTGGTTGGTGGCTGGATGGGGGGGGGGCGTGGCAGTCAAAGACCCGCCCCCTCCGGCCTTTGTTGGCAATATCCTCTGACATCTCTTGTCACGTTGGGCCTGGTCCACAATCTTGATGTCTAAGAGGGTCCATTGCTGCTTTTTGCCAGCAGGGGACTCAAGTGCACATTACGGGCGATAAGTTGAGGTCCTCTGGTATGACATAAAACCCTTGAGTGAGTATTTATTAAACTACAGCTCTCGGAGCTGTCTGGTACAAATTAGAGGCGCCGATCCTGTATCTGGGATGTGCTTGTGCCCGGGGATGAATTACAGCGATTATTAAACAATGAAATTCATGAGTGGGTGTGTGGGGGGGGGTTGTCAGTGTGATGTAGTTATTCCCACCCAAAATCTGCCAGAGTGGGGCTGTGCTTCTCCTCAACGTGAGGCTGGTGCCTTTGTGAAATCAATCTCAGAGTGATTTCCCTTATCTGCTTATGTCGAGAGATATTAGTGCCTAATGGCAATCAGTCTCTCCTCTCCCGCATAATTCCGGAGCCGTGCCCATTAGCATGTTAATCAATGTTATTGAAGCTTACATTTTTAGCTCCGGCCTCGGAGCGGATTCGTTAACGTAGCGGCTTCGAATCCTCCAGACTTTCATTTTCCTTCAGAATGATTATTTTTCAGATTTCCACTATCGCGGCTTGTCAATAATAAATCGCCCACCGCTCTTTCCGCTTTGACCCCCCCCCCTCGTATTGAGTGCCCGTCTCTCCAGCCAGAGGTCAGGTGCGGATCGCTGCTGTTCGTTTTCCGGTCAGCTGCGGTGATTTTAACCGGTACTCCCCCTACTGGTAGCCTTGCATCTGCTTCTTCATGTTCATTGAGCCCAGCCAAGCTTAAGAGATGCTTGGTTAACGAGGCAGGACAATCCTGGACACTGCGGGATTGTCGGGGCACCTGAGGTCAAATCATGGGCCCCTTCCCACTAGGGATCGTAGCGGGGGTGGAGTCAGCCCCACCCACCAGGGCATGTGGGACAGATGTGGGGGGAGAGTTCAGATTGATCAATGGACTGTTTAAATGTATTAGAGGATGGGATGTCTGGCCGGGTGACCGTCTGCTTTTCCATGATCTTTAACAATCTCTTCTACCACATTCAGTGAGTTTGCATTTAAAAGCAGGTCATCAGCGGGCTTATTATAGGAAACCTCAAATTTGGCTTAAACGCACTCAATATGAGAGTAAAAATAACAAAAGAATGGAATCTTTTTTTTTTACGCAGTGCGATGTCCCATGTGTGGTTATTAAAAGAAACTGTCATCCTAAAGAAAAGCATTCTCTTCTCTTTCCTGGCGCGTTAAATCATTTAGAAAAGGAAACGAACAGGGGAAAAAAAGGCATAGTTGATTTTTTTTGTTGCCAGAATAATATACTCAGTTATTTACATGCCCACAGTGTAATTTAACCAGGTGGTGATCAGGTGGTCAATTTAAGGTATGGCGGATAAGAGCGGGGGTGAAGCAGACACTGTCCTCTGTGGCGGGGGCTTTGTAGGATCCACTGTTTACTTTCTGTGCCTTTTAACAATTAGTGGGAACACATAAACTCCGGATGCCAATTATCCTCGCCGACACAAATGGTTTTTCAATTCTGCTTGCTACATTAAGCCCAAACGGGCCGGGTTGCACCCAGTTGCCCTCAGTAATTAAACGGCATGCCGTAAAATACCAAAAAGGAAAAGAAGTTTGTCAAAAAGAAAAGGTTTGTATTGGGGGGGGGGGTGAATCTTTGTTAATTAGCGGTGCGGCATTTACCAAGAAGCATCCCTTATTGTGGTTTTCGGCAGGGGGGGGGGATTGCAGTGCTATTGACATAGTGAAGCCAGGGGCCGCTCACCCTTCCTGCCCCTTGGCGGGAACCACCGGGTACCGTGACAACAGGGAGCAGCATCTCATTGTCACACCATCTCCCTGCCCTTCGTCCCCTTCCCTTTAATTAAAGGGCCTGTCTTCATTTCCTGCCAAGGATTTTAATTGGCCGTACCCTGCAGCAAGTGTAAAGAAGGGAGCTTCCCCTTTGCTCCCCTCACATCTCCCCTCGCACGCCCACACACACTGAGCGACCGTCCCCATGTGACTCAAACCCCACCCGCACGCTGGCGGTGATGGATCTCGGTGAGTGAGTGGCCGGTGCAGATGCAGGCTTACCAGTGCGCCCTTGCCAGGCCGGCAGCACTTTGACCCACCCTCAGCTCGCGTCGCATGGGGCCGGCGGGGCGTGCAGACGGCAGCCATGCATGCTGAGGGTGCGCAAAGGTTCTCCTCTGTTCTGGCTCTGAGCTCCCATTTCCGGGAACCCGCTGGGACTAATTGGCTTTCTTGGTCCATGACCTTCCGGGCTTTTTGGCAGAGAAATCCAGCAGAACCCCACTGCCAGTTCCCCACACCTACCAGAACGAACAGACCAGAAATAATAACAAACAGCAATTACCCGGCAGGCTCTTCTCAAACCTGGCTGTTATTTATTCCTTGGGGGGTAACCTGAGGGTGTTCGCCACCCCCCCTTCCCCGGTTGCGCTGATATAGGGGGAAAGTTGTCCGGCTTATCACAATGCTGCAGTGATTGTGCGTGGGGACTATTCATCTACACCCCTGGCAGTGACTCTGTTCCATTACTTTTCCCATTTCAAGATTAGTTAGGTGGTGGGGGGGTGGGGGTCCTGAAGGCGCAGTTGTGGCAACTAGCTGGTCATGGGGATCATAGTAGTCTGAAGTATGACCACATGGTATATGCGCCGCGCCGACATGCTATCGGGGAGTTTGCCTTTGCTGCTTAAATATTGATTCTGGCTAAGCAACTGTCTATTTAAATGGACCTTTATTGAGATTTAATAGAGGTTTCAAAAAGAGTCAGTATCACCAGTAGGATGCTGTGCTATGCTGTCTTTCATGATGCTCGGCATGGCTTGGTGTCCGGTCTGTTTTTAAGCCGCAGTACAGTAGATGCTAAGCCACGCAAGCCTGCTTTAATGTGTCCCTCATGTGACAGTTTTTCAGCCTTTTCGTGAGATATCTGAACATCAAGGAAGCGGACATAGCTGCCCCCCCCCCCCCACCCTCCGTCGGGATGCATTTGTCACAGATAAATTATTCACATTTCATGTAAAGTGCTTGTTTGACGGAACAGACTTCAAAATCAAAGACTTCTCAGTTTGACTCCAGGTGTCTAGACAGAAGCCATCGCTCTTAATTGCTGTGGCTTTTTAGGGATGGGAAATTTTTTAAGGTCAAGGGCGATCCCCGAGAAAAGCAGTCCCTAGTATATATCACGGGGCCTGCATCAGTTGTTCCTGCTGCCATTTTTTTTTGCCATTCTTTACACACGTGTCGTGCTGTGTTTTCCATGCATGGAGCCACGGGCAGCCATGTTTGCTCTCGAGAATGAGAGGCCCTCCTCTCTGCAGGTGCCTCTGCCGCCCCCTGCCTTGCCCCGGCCGGCCGACTGGAGTGACGCTGGGGCACCCGATTGGGGAGAGTGACACGGAGAAGGTCAGCAGCTCTGGGGTAGAGGGAATCTCAGAAATGTGAGCCTGTACTGAAGGACAGGAGGTGACCACAACTGGGGAACATGTCAGCCTCCTATGCCCAGTCCGGGTCCGGCGACAGAGGAAAGGAGAGCTTGAGAGAAAGTGGCCAGACTTGGCTCTACAAGGGTGCCTAAGACTGCCTAAGGGTCCATAGCACCCTCAAATTAAGCATGTGCCCCCTCAGGTGGAAGTCAATTAGTTCATGACCACAACGTGGTTGTGGGGACCGTGTGCCTTCACTAATTTCAGATGCACCCTTAGTGATTTTGTTCTGGACCTGACACCGGTCACATGGTGGCCATGGTAGGCGCTGAGCCCCGTGGCGTATCCCTCCCCCAACGCGGTGTCCCTGCTGGTGGCTCGGGGCAGCCGCCCGCCCGCACTGGGCCTCGGGGCAGCCGTCCCACAGCATTAATAAGCCCGCTGGGAGCGTCGAGCGGAATCCACGGGGCTCCGTGCGCAGCGACGCCGGCCCCCGCTCATTAATCGCACACTATGTCTCCATCAGCCCCGCCGCCCAGCCATGACAGCTATAAATAAATAACAGCTCAGCGCCCCAGCCACTCGGCGGCTGCCTTTGCATGTCACATTCACGTTTCACTTTTTATAGACGGTTCTCGGAAAAGGCCTTTTCATCACTTCCGATTCCCGGTACTTTCAAAAAGTCGCTCTAGAGTATGAACAAAAAAATAATCATGAGGCGGAAAAAGCCTAGAAATGCAGCTGCGTTGCAAGAATAGAGGGTTCTGGGAAATGGATTTTGAGGGGAATTATGAGTGCCAACGGTCCTCCAGAATCGAGAGATGGAAGCTGATAGGATGAACACCGCTTTAATGGAAGGTCTGCTTGCGATAATTCGCTGCTTTTGCATGACCTAAATCCAGAGGAGCTCAGAGGAATGATTAGTTTGTTCGTAATAAGCTATCTTTTGTCGGCCGGTAATGACCTGCGCCGGGCTGGAGCCCGGCATCCTTGAAGGCATCTCCTGATGCGGCTCTGGCGAGGCGTCCGTGGAAGAGACGTCCTCGACGATCAGAAAACGGGAGCCGTCGCTGACGTAACTGGAAGGCAACTTGGGGGCGCTGGAGAAAAACCGACATTGACGTTATCGGCATCCGGAAGCAGGGCTGCCAGGGTTTCAGCACCGACTTTGGGTATGGGAGTTTATCAGTCGACAGCCATTGACCGAGCTGGACGAGCTCTCACTGAATCGGTCCTCAGAGCTCGGAGCTGAGATGTCAGTATCTCCGCCTCGCAGGCGGTCGGCCGCTATAAGTGTCCTCCTCAGTTAGAATACCGCGATTGATGGTGGCAGGGGAGTGTCAGTGTACGAGACGGCTTCTTCACAAAAGCATCATCTACCTAAATATTTGTGGAAGTGACTTCACAGATCACGTCTAATCAGCTGTTACACAAACATTATTATTGAAACCCGATATCCAGTTTGGGAATTAAACGAAGTGATTGATCTTTGTTTTAGTCGTGATATTGCACAGTTTTCCATTTTTCAGGAGGGATGCTTTTTTTCTATATTTGAAGCAAATATAGATATTTATATGATTAATTAGATAAAATGATCTGCTTTGTATGTTTATATCTAATACACATAAACCCCACATTACAGGCTAATTTGGCACATTGAACACAGTTCAGACAGCTATTAAATACATCTTGGATAATTTTTTTTTAATGGAATGTCTTTCACCTGTTCAATTCATAAAAATGAGAGTGTTGCACTCGTGGCTGTTTGCTTTTCATTAATGCAGTCTGTTACACACAGACCCCGATTATTTGATGCATTTTCACATTGTAATGAAAACTAGAGCATCATTACTGTAGTGCCCAACAGCACCTTTGTTGTGGGCCTGTAAGACTGATTACTGCCCCTGTGAAAAGTGCATTTCTCCTCTGTTTCAGGAAATGGAAAAAAATAAACAGTGAGAATGTGCGCACTCATGAACACACGTCATTGGCCTTACACAGGACATGCAAGTCCCCGGTGCAGCATTTTTAACATTCTGGGTTAATAAACCGCTTTACAAATTAACCGGCACTCGGGCATTTTGTAGGGAGCCCGGGAAGATAAAAAATGTAATTTATTATCTGTTCTGTTCCGGGAAGATGGAAGACGTGAGTATCTTGCCTCCACAAAATGGTCTCCAGCACAGTGAGTGATGCCCCGTTGGCCTCGGCTGACTGGCTTTTTTTTTTTTAATCAGGGCCCAGTTTTCTTGACAAGATTCAGCCAATCAGAAGGCGAAGTGAAAATAAGTGGCGAGTGAAGTTTGAAACACGAAGGTGCTTCCTCGGACTCCGGATCATGTTGGGCAGTGTGTCCCAGGCTGGGGGTGACCTCTGCTGTAGCCACATACTGTAGTAAAATAATGGGTATGAATCCCCCCCCCACCACCACAAATTTTATTTGTTACTGATCAGGCACATAGCCATGGTAGAAAAATCATGAGCCCCTGGTTGCCGAGATCTACAGAGGGACTGCCCCCCCCCCTCCCCAATCTATGAATTTATTTCTTGTTATGGGCCACCTGCTGTGTACTCAGTGTTTCTTGGGATAAGATATAGGCTGTTGGCAACCAGCCAAGAGGGTGTAGTTGGAATGTTGTGGTGTTTGTGAGGATCCATTAGACGTCATATGAAGTACATGGGCACCGTTGACATGAGCCTCCTGTGGGTGTATCTCTGCCGCCCTTTGGGGATAGGCTGCTTGATGGCGGGACTTACTAACAGAAAACGGAGAATCCTTGTTAGGAAAACAGTCTGGTTCTGAGTCAGCTAGAGGCAGGCAGCCTTGAGGAAGCCTTGTTTCCCACAAGTGCCTTACTATCTCTGTGAGTTATAGGCCAGTATTTACAATCACTTTTGCCTTCTGAGATCATTGAGCTGTTCATATGAATCAAAGTGACTGCCCTTTCCTGCCATGGCTGTTAATAATTGTGTCCAGTTTCCTGTTCTTCCCATGTGCTGTCATGAGTTGTATAGCTACAAAGTACTTTAATTATGCCAAGGGCCACTGGATCATGGCTGCAATGTTGCACGGTCTGTTTCGATTTCAGAATCAATGTTTTCTTGCTCATCTTGTATTCACATGCTCACACGACGTGGCTCCAACTCGAACAAGATGTGGTGTGCGTGACCTATATCTCTGCTTCGCTTTCTTCTTTTCCAAGGTCATAGTTAGGGTTTCAACACAGGTATGGACCAAATCAGCCCCAAAAGCTCCTGCCCCCCTAAACACGGTACTGCCACAATATCTGTAGGAACACATCTCTATCATCCAAACCCGATTCTACACCCTTGTGTAATTCTATCATGCTAGACTTACGCAGACACAAAGAACTGGGCTTAAAATGAACATGCCCCTTTGTTTCTTGCTCTGTGATCTAAGCTTTGCCATTCAGATTGGAATAAACCGCGGCACAGCTTTGATTGTTCCTCGCCGGTCCCCGTTCATGGTATATCCGCGGCGTCGGATCTCTGGGTTCCGGCTTCCGTGTCATCGTTCGACATCCTCTCCAGTGATTTCAGAATCAAAATACACCAGCCTGTTGCTGTCTGACTCATTAGTCTGGATTCTCTATATTCGGGGTGCATTGTGGGTATTACTCATTTCCATAATGGCCGCCAGCGACACCGTAGAAGAAACGCTGGCGTTGTCGTAACACATTCACTGTAATGTTGTAATCATGTGTCCTTCTGTGGTGACGTCCTTTCAGGTGCCCGATTTCGTGAAATCAAAATAAAAGGTGGACCAGTGTATAAACTAGCTAATGGACACAGACTTAATAATGGCAGAACACTGCTCTAATTTTAACCCCAATCAAATTAAATATGAGACAGTGAATGGCTCGATTTCTAGATTTCCTTTATGCATTTTGAAGGATTGCAT
>JAODKL010000143.1:74610-89937 GCA_026780765.1 Petrocephalus schoutedeni
TCCTCCCTCACCCTCCTCCCTCACCTTCCTCCCTCACCCTCCTCCCTCACCTTCCTCCCTCACCCTCCTCCCTCACCCTCCTCCTACACCTTCCTCCCTCGCTCCTCTCTCCCAGCAGTTACAGGTGTCTCTTGTCCTCCGCCAGACGTCTGCCACCTCAGTGCATCCTCTGCCATTCTTGTCCCGCTGCAGAAGGTTCCGGAGGAAAGTCGAGGGGGGATTCCTAGGCGATGAGATGAGCGAGGCACCCAAACTCATCAGTCATAAATAATCCTTCCTGATTGGATTTTCTGCCGTGTCTACCAAAATCTGTGTCCTTGCCACGAATGAGTAACAGACCTATATTTTAACCTCCCTAAACGAATTCAAGAAATGCGATATTATGGTCGCTAATTTATTCAACAGCGGAGAGATTAATTATTGGTGGAACGAAGATGTCATCTCAGAGATCCCGAAATGAGGTCTGAAAAGTACAGAAAAATATAAAATGGGCCAGCCATTTTAAAACTGCATCTTGCTATGTATTAAATGAGCCAGTTATGTACTTGTTAAAAATGTTTACTTCTCCTGAAATTCAGCTCCATGCATCCATCTTCTGAATACTTCCAGCGCTGGGTCACAAAACACCTGTGGATGTGAAGCAGCCTTGGGTAAAAATATGAGGCGATTAGAGCAATTCTCTGCGGGTCATCCACAGTGCCCAAACGTATCCTGATTGCTCGGGTCTGTCCTACACGTGTGCTCTCTGTAAATATTGACAGCTTGAGTAGCTTATGAAGGACTGTATGTCAGTGTGAGTGCCATGGTAACTGGTATGTTATTGTTTAGACCCCCCCCGCCCACCCAGACAGCGCGAGTGAGTAGGATTTTTGGCAGTGGGTGCGCTTTCCCATGGTGCACCGTGCTGCCATCTGGGCCCCAGGCCAACGGCGGGCAGCAGCAAGCATGCAGGAGATAAACCTGAATCCAAAAGGTCGTAGGTCGATGTCCCAGTCAGTGGCCCCACCCATAATGACCTTGAAGAGGGCGCTAAGCGCGGCACAAATTTGTGAGATATTCTGATGCGAATTTGCTGGATCGACAACATTCACACCAAACACGATGAAAAAATGTTTGCGACTGATTGAGAAAAGTTGGCATGCTGAATGAAAACGTCAACAGAGGCAGGCACTGGCAGCACTGGCGGCACTGGCGGGCACTGGCGACACTGGCTGCACTGGCTGCACTGGCGGCACTGGCAGGGAGCTTCTCATGTTTCTTTTCAGCAAAAAAAAGTGGCAAATATATCAAATACATCTAATTCTAAGAAGCTTAAACTTAACAGCGGCTGTCTCTGACAGGTGAAAAGCGCTTTGGGTTTATCCATATATTATCAGCTAGATAACTACAGGGGATTAATCCAGAAACCAGATGTAATGCTGCTTCTGTATCAGCAAAACTAATATTAAAAACATGGCAGGAACATCATCGATTATCAGTTAATTAAACACTACAAAAGAAAACAGAGCTTGTTGATTTTTAACTGGATTTTTATTGGATACTGATTGTATATAGGTAGATATATAAATCAAGCAAAATAAAAATATCAGTAAATAATTCATAAATAAATAGTCTAATATAATCCAACAGGCATATTACAAAAGCTTAAATAACCAACATAAACACAAGCAACCGTAACTGCAAACAGCTTAACATTAATTTGAGTATATCGTCATGTTGGGCTTGTTTCTGAGATGTCTGTGTGTGTGTATATGTGTGCCTGCTGTGTGTCTATGTGCATGTGTTTCCTGTGTTTCTATGCACATGTGCTGTATGTGTGTCACATGTAGCCTGACATCGGCAGCTCGTCTGATCAACCCAGCTCTACAGCGCCCCCCAGTGCACGCCAGATTTTTTTTAAATCTGCAATTTAACAGTACTCCAGGGGGGTCGGGGGGGTGGCGGGGGGGCACTCCGAAACCCTAATGGATATGGGATTTTTGGAAGACCCGCAGTCGGTCGCTGGCTGGCCCATTATAGCTGGTGACTCCCCGGCCCTGCGCCTAACGGGACCCCCCCTCTATGGCCCCCGAGTTGGATTGCACGTTTGATGTGCATCTCCGCTCCCCGCCGCGCCATGCAGAGAGGTGGGAAATGGCTGTGAAACCCCCAGAAATGTGCGTGTCTGGTGACAGGTGTCACCCATGACAACCCCCCCCAAACACACAGATAGCCCCCTGAGTTACCCTGTCATCGAGGTGGTGGTGGCCAGGGGGGGTTAAATGGCGCTTTCCCCCAAATACAATGTTAGTCTATGCACCGGATGATTTTATACATATTCATAGGAAATCTGGGAAAGCACATATGAAAGCCCCCCGCCGAAATCACTGGGGGAAATCACTGCTCTTTTAATCCTCCATGCAGCCAGAAGGTTAAGCAGAGCGTAGCTGGCACGTGGACCGGCTGCTGCAAGGTGCAATCTGTGGGTCAGCCAGTGGCGATTTCTGCTGCGAGGCGTAGAGCCCTGCCCCAATGGAGCCTGCCCCCTGTCCACATCCCCGGGGGGGGGGGGGCTGTCACGCTGCCTTCCCTCAGCTGCCTTCCCTCAGCTGCCTTCAAACCCCTGTGCCCATGCTGAAGGCTCAGAGTCTGCAGCCGGCGTCTCGGTGGAGAGCGGGGGGCGGGGCAGGGAGAAACCCCAACATCCCATTGGCAGTCAGATCTGACCGTCCCATTGGCAGGCGGGCCGCCCCCCGCTCTCCCAGCATGCCCCAGCCTCCCTCCTGACAGGCGGCTCCTGGGCAGCTTCTCCTCTCCGTCTCCACTCCCCTGCTGCTTCCTCTCTCCTCATCCGCTGCTGCTGATCGCTTCCCTCCGCCTCCATCTTCCCCCGCAGGCTCTCCCCCCCCCCCGCTCAGACAGCCCCCCCCCCACTAAGCGAGGGCCCCAGCTGGCCCAGTTTGCACTGGCCAATTTATTTGTGTCGCTTCAGATTTTCTGGGCGCGAGGGAAGCTCCAGTTCGGCCAGATAGTGGGTGAGAAGCGTGGCTGCGCTCGCAGATAACGGGCCCCCAACTGCAAGAAATGGCTCCACAGGCTCTGAGACTCAGCCCAGATGCACCGGGACCCCAGAGGGGGGGCTCCATTGACAGGGATTTTGACAGGGCTTAATTAGAGCCACAGCAGAGCGCCGGATGCCGTTGCCGCGGATTGTTGTCATTTGCGCGGATTAAGACGCGTCTCGCGCGGTAAACCTCCCTCTCGTCATTCCAGCAGAGTCACGTGGCCAGGGGAAAGTGACATCGCCGCGCGCGGCCGCACTGCCCGGATAGGGCACAGGGTCAAGGTGGCCGCCGGGCGTGGATGACTCCTTACCCATAATCCCCCTCTCCCATCACAGACACAGAGGGCTGTGAACACAACTGGAGGAAGTTCCACGGCCACTGTTACCGTGCGTTCAACCACCGGCACACCTGGGAGGACGCCGAGAAGGACTGCCGGGAACACCGGGGCCACCTGGTCAGCGTCCATTCGCCGGAGGAGCAGGACTTTGTCAACGGTGAGCCGCCTGCGCTCACCCAGCACCACTGCTGGCTGTAATCCGGCCAAGGAGAGCACAGACACCACCGCAAATCTCCATTGCCTTCACCGGAATGGGTCACCGGTGGCCCTAACGAGAGGCGGCTCGCTTAACCAAGAGTGAGCCGTATTAGCCCAGGAAGAACGATGTCCCTGCGACTTCCTCTCGGTTTTACATAAAGGAAAAACCACCGACTCTGAATAATAATTAGGACTTGAGACAGGACTCCATGCACCTCACAGGGGGTTTAAATCCCCCCCTATCTTTCATCTGGAGCTTCTGTTCTCCACATATATTTTTCCCCCCTCAAGGGTACCGTGGAAATAAGTGTCCCCCATCCTGTGGTGTTTTACTGAGACGGCAGAAACACTCGCATAGAAGACCACGGCGTTTATAACAATACATCTTCACGGGGAGCGCGCCATCGTGTTATCCAGCAGTGACATTTCCGGGGACGTACAGGTCACTCGAACTCTCGAGAAGCAGCCCAGCGTTTGTAAGAGCTCTTTTTTTTTCCCCCTGAATAAGTGTGTTTAATTGCCTTGAAAATGGCTGTCTTCTCCCCCGCGATAAGTGGACCAGTGCCATTAGGAAGATTAATTCGCCCCGTAATGATGTTAATTGTTTACATGCTGATTGCGATTCTATTTAACTCCATGCAAAACTCACACAAATGCCTCATAAAGATGGAAGGCAGCTTTTTTGTCTTTACAAAATGTATAAGTTATGTTGCCAAAGACTTGATATAATGGTAGATATCAGACAAGCTGGAAATGATTCATATTTAATGACTCAAGTGCATTGAATGACATATAAGAATGCAGATTTCTTTTTGTGGTTCATTTCCAAGTTCCAAGCGGTATTATTTCAAGCTTGTAATACTTTGTATTTATATTCCAAAAGATCAAATGCTGGTTTTGTGATTCAAATTAAGGGGGGTAGTCCAGTCGCTGACCTCGCACGGAGCTGGTTTTCCGATTCCCACTCGGGAGCAGATGAAAGGCCGACACTCTCGTCCCTCTGTGCTGTTGATGCTCTAAGCGCGGAAGATCTCCCAGCATGCAGTTTTCACGCATTCGTCGGCTAACGGGGCTCTGAACAGTAGCCGAAAGAGTCGCCTCGCCCCAGTCTTCGGCCATCCTAACGCGGCGGCCTTCCCCGTGACCCTTGGCCTCCCCTCCTAAGTGACGTGTCTCGTCTCCCGCAGGCCTGAGCCATGAGAACACCTGGATTGGGCTGAATGACCGCACTGTGGAGGATGACTTCCAGTGGACGGACAACATGGCTCTGGTACGCCCACACTGCCTCCCGCAGGAGGCAGCACGGCCCCCTCGCTCGCCTCTACATGGTGCCACATGTCTCCTTTGTCTGGCTGGTGGGGACCTCCTAAGGGGGCTCACTCGCTGAGGCAGATCGCAGCGGGGTGCCTCTTAAACAACTGCTCCTCAATGCCGTCCTCGGGCCCCCTCCAGCTCTGGTCCATGCCGGATTTTATGTGTCAGCTGATTATAAAACCCTTAATTATCTGTCTGGAGTTTGCGGCTGGTGGAAGGGACCCAAACCGAGTGCTGGAGGGGGGGCTGAGCGTAATTCTGGCGGCGTTTCTCCTAAGTTTGCCCTGCGCTCCTCTGCTCATCGTTCAGGGATTTATCAGGCACTTCTGGCCTAGACCACTTACCAAGGCCCTCGCTCATGACTGCCGCCACAGGCAGGCCTGTGATAGTGCGGTCTGAGGCCCAGGCAGGCCTGTGATAGTGCGGTCTGAGGCCCAGGCAGGCCTGTGATAGTGCCTGAGTAAGAATAATTTGACGTGACGTTAATTGACGCCACATGCACATCTTCTCCGCACAGCAATACGAGAACTGGCGGGAGAATCAGCCGGACAACTTCTTCGCGGGCGGCGAGGACTGCGTGGTGATGATCGCCCACGAGGACGGGAAGTGGAATGACGTGCCGTGCAACTACAACCTGCCCTACATCTGCAAGAAAGGCACAGGTGGGCGGGGGGGGGGGGTGCAGGCTGCTCCACCGACACCTGGCTGTGTCACATCTCCCAGGCGCCCGTCCTGGGTCACGTCAACTAGAGGTAGAGAGCTGAGAAGTTGCATAAGCAGATTTTCGAAACTGGTGAGCGACTTTCTTTCTGATTGGTGCTTTTATTTCGGGGGTGTAAAATCCCGTTTGCCTGCGGGGGGCAGTAGAGTGCAGTACAGCTTTAGAGAACAGGAATCCCTTTAGGCCCAGGCTTTTGGAGCCGTGTCTGTGAGGCTCAGTCTGAGGACCTAAGCGGCAGGGACTCTCACAGGAAGCCCCTTTCTCTTCTATGACCTTAAAATGATGGCCAAAGCATCCACCTCCTGTTCAGGTAGCAGTTTTCCTCAGTGTCGTCACTGTGAGTGGCCCAGAAAGCCGTCTACATCCCAAGTGCCTGGAGCAGGAGATAAGTTCCGTGTAAGTTCCGTGTCTAAGTTCCGTGTTCCGCGGCTCAATTACTGGAAGGCCCCATAAGGAGGTCAGATGTCAGCACCTCCGCCAAGGTTGATGGGGAGAATGGAGGCCAGGCACGGGATCTGACGGTGAGGAGAATCTCTCCTCGATAGAGGCATCTGTCTGTCAGGGGATGTCTGAGCCCCCTGGAGCAGCCCTCGGCCCAGAGGAAGCACCTCGCCTCCCCGCTGCACACTGTAGCCAGCTGCCAGGTCTTCCCCAGGGACACCCATCTGCAAGGCCTGATCCGCTGCCACCTGTTACTGCTACACCCGCTCCTTGCCCCGCCCCCTTGCTCCTGATTGCCCTCCCTCTCGTCTTGACCCCGCCCCCAGCACTTACAGCCCCGCCTTCTGGCCTGCCGCCAGCCAATCTCTGCACCCCGAGCGATGTTGGCTGGAGACTTAATTGGCTGGACAGCGGGGCGGGCTGGCTTCCAAACCACTCTGCGCACAGGGTGTCGCTCAGTCTGCCAACTGGGCTTAATCGTCCTGCCTTCCAGCAGTGTGCGCGAAAACGGCGAGCCGGACTGCCTGGCGACTGGCACCACCATACGCCCGAGTCGGGAGGTGGATCGCCGGTCGCCCTGCACAGCGGCGGTCCACGGTGGCCTCCTTGATGTTTCTGTCTGCTTAACAGAACAAGTTGCACAGACTGTTTAGCCATGAAGGAATCACAGCACTGACTCTGCTGAATATGGAGCTCAGGAGTCCCTTAACTTAACCAAAATCATTAAATTAATCCTCCACCTGGCGGAGAAATTCTCCTGGAGAAACATGGGGCTTCCACTGGACTCCCTCAAGACTCAGGAGCTGTTAGAGTAGGGTATAGAAAATGCTATACACATCCCACGAGCTTTCGCCATATCATACGGCTGGTTTGGACATATAAGAATATCAGACAGACCGAGGTGAGCGTGGGGGTGGTTCTCGCTGGATTGGCGTGTCGGTCGCTTGCCGGTGACACTTCCTGCGCTGTCGCTGGCCTGTCTCCACTGCCGCTTCCGCGTGGGGTAGTGGCCTCCCACGGTGGCGCTTAAAGTCTCCGCGGGGGTGACCGCGTCGGCAGAGGTGGCCAGGCAGTAGCTGTCAGCTCCTCCGACGAGCCCGGCACCCCCTCCAAATCAATCCTCTGCTAAATCCCTGCCATTCCACGTCTCTGTGGTGGGCAGGTCAAATTTAAGATTAATTTGATTGCAAATGTAGCATGAAATGTGACTGGAGGATTAATGGTGTTGGGCTCCCATCCTGATTGATATAGGGAGGCTGGGCTTTCTGCTCTGAGGCCAGTGAAGGACTAATCAGCTATTATGGAATCCATGATTATCTGGCGCAGAGCGGATGGCCTCAACACACAAAGGCTCAGAGGACTTCGTCTTCGTCTGGAGAGACGCGTACAAATAGCACTGATTTGTCATTCCCAAGAGTGCCCTCTAGGGTGAGGAAAGGGAAAAGCGGGCAAGACCTGACACCCCTAATGCTACGCTTGTTAATTGTGGTAAATGATATGTAATTTTGGGTCGTCTGGAGCTGGAAATTTAGTGACGTACTGTGACCATGGATGAGATGTTAAGCTAAGGGGCAGGAATCCTTCCTCCCTGCTGGGGCACTGGAGTGAAACCTCACATACACCCCCCCCCCCCTCCCCACAACATGCGACCTTATTACTTAATTACCTCCATCATTTTCATTTGATGATTCATATGAATAATCTGCGTATTAAAATCACCGCTCATTTACCACTTAATCAGTGAATCCACACTATGATATTGCGGTTAAAAGGAATCAGTAAAAAATACTACTGATTAAGATTAACTGGTGCTTCGGTAGTTGGGATCGGGCTGGCGGTTCCCATGAGCCGCTTCCACTGGTCCAATATGCACATGCACGGCATGAACACTCGTGGGTCGCTCTGAAGGTCGAGGTGTCTTGTGCCATATGGTGTCCCTGGCCCCGTGGGTCGTCAGGAGAATCGGGCCAGTGGGCAGTGCGTGCCGTTTGGTGTCCCGGGCCCCGTGGGTCGTCAGGAGAATCGGGCCAGTGGGCAGTGCGTGCCGTTTGGTGTCCCGGGCCCCGTGGACCATAGCTCCATAGCTTCACCACATTGCCAGAAAGCTTCCTCCAAATTTTCATTACCACATATACAATGAAACATTTTCTGTGTTCTAATCTAAACTAGTCTCAAGCTCATTTCAATTAATGGCTTTTTTATCAATGCCAACAGTAAGTGAGTTACTCATAATCTAATCTAATTCTTAGTAATCTAATTCTGCCGCCCCCTGCATCAGGGCATGGCTGCAGACGGCCCGCTGACATGCTGGACCAGGCCCTTAACTGGGATCTGACTTGTTTCCCCCCTTTCCCAGTGCTGTGTGGAGCCCCGCCTACCGTGGACAACGCGTTCCTGATTGGCCGGAAGCGGCCCCACTACGACATCCACTCGGTGGTGCGTTACCAGTGTGCTGACGGCTTCCTCCAGCGCCACGTACCCACGGCCAAGTGCCGCGCCAACGGGAAGTGGGACCGGCCCAAGATCATCTGCACAAAGCGTGAGTGCACCAGCAGACTTCACTGGCACCATCCCTGTCCTTAACCACTACTCCCCCTGCTTGTCATTTAGAGCATCACAGAAAGTCCCTGAATACCTATAGGGGGTGCTCAAGAGAGACTGAGACTAAGGGTGAGACTAAGCCTGGAACCCACCCCAGGAAGCACCCTGGGTGGTACATGCACTGAGGACACTTTAGAAACACCTGTTCTGTGTGCTTTTGGACTATGTGAGGAAGCCCATGCAAGCACAGTGAAGGCAAGCAGGAGGAACACATACAGCCAGAAGCAGGATTCACACCTACAACCCTTAGACTACCCAACCAGTAGCAGGATTCACACCTACAACCCTTAGACTACCCAACCAGAAGCAGGATTCACACCTACAACCCTTAGACTACCCAACCAGAAGCAGGATTCACACCTACAACCCTTAGACTACCCAACCAGAAGCAGGATTCACACCTACAACCCTTAGACTACCCAACCAGAAGCAGGATTCACACCTACAACCCTTAGACTACCCAAACACCGCTTTTGTTTTCGCAGAAGCCACAATAACATTTTAGTCCATTTTCCTCTGCAAATTACATACAAAGGAGCTGCAAGTTTCTGCGGTAAGTGCAGATAAGGGTTTGTGATAACTGCAGCTTCCCAAAATCACAGTATATACAGAAACCTTGGATGAGAAGCAGTCACAAAGCAGCAAAGTGACGTGGGTCCCCTACAGGACGTGGCGTGGGTGCTCAGACAGCTCCTTTAGGACTTAATATAAAGCCGACACTAAGGGCCGAGTGCTTAGTGGAAAAAAACTATTTCAATGCTTTTATTCAGCTCATTGCCACTCTAATCATGAGTGGCTTACTGGCTATATGGGCGGGTTACAGTAACTGCCAGTAATGATGACGGTAAGGCTTTGACAGTATGGGGGACTCTTAGCGCCTGTGGGTAGCTTTAGGGACTGGGACACGTCCCCGGGACAGAAGAGGTCCCGCCGTGAGCAGAAGGCCGACATCTCCGGCAGAGCAGAGCACACCCCAACCGAGGCAGGCCCACTGAACTACACCGCACATAAAAACCACCTCTGTCAACATGGTACAAGACATTAAAACAACCCGAACCACCACTGGAGGATTGTGGGGAAAAAAAAAAACAAACAAGAACAGATATTCCTCTCCTGACTTCCCCCATCATCTGCTGTCTTTTCAGCTCGGCGGTCGCATCGGTACCGACGCCATCACCACAAGTCCCGGCACGAGCGGCGGAAGCACAGGAAGCACGGCGGCGGCGGTCACCATGGCGACGATGAGGGCCGTGGTCACTATTAAACCGTAGCGCCCCGCCACCTGCTCGGCGGCCTGGCTCCTCCCCCTCCCCACCCTGGCCCCGGCTCGCGGGGTCAGGCCCCCGCCTCCCTTCGACCGCGAGGCTTGAGAGGCGACCGCCAGGCCTGCCGGGGACTATGGCAATCCTCTCCTCCTCCCTCGTCATCTTTTTTCTTTTCCCCGTTCCATCTCGGACTCTGAGGAATCCGTCCCATTTGTCCCCTTGATTATTCCAGACCGTTCCTCCCTTTTTCTAAGGCCACTGTTTGTCTTTAATATTTATTTTATGGTAGAGGATGGAATTTAGTAAACAGCTAGTTGTAAATACTGTATCCTTCTTCACACTTGCCGAGCGTCGGGCCCGAGAGTTGAAGCAGGCCCTTGGATGCTGACTTTACTTCTTTCTGGATGACGGTGTGGCCCTTAACGCGACGGTTTTTCCTCTGCTTATTTTAAAGGTGGGCGTCTCAGAGGGTGTATTTTTTTTTCTCGTGTCTCTTTTAAATCTTCCCTATTTTCTTCAAGAAGAGTAGTCGTACGTACTAGATAGCCTGTCATATTCGGACACCAGTGAGAATCTGGATTAGTGGAGATTTCCAGTTCTTTAAAATCTCTAACAGCAATCACGGTCGGATCTGTCCTCTTGGGTCCGGTTACGGGAATGAAGCGATCTGACACCTGGGAGACCTTGCGCCGCAATGCCGCTGATGACCACTTGAAAGGTGGGGGCAGTGTGGAGCAGAAGGGCTGGGGTTGCCGGTTAAAGTCTCAGCCATCGCTGGAGAGAAAGAAGAGCCATGTGTGCTAAATGCATTCTGGGTAATGGCCATTCCTCATTCTGGTGAAGGGGAGCCATGAGGCATTACGGAGAGGGCGTTTTGGGGAGCAGGGTGCACGGGGGCATGTATGGGAGAGCCGGTGGCACCAAACGGAGGCTTTGCAGAAGGTCCGTGTCGATTACAGGTTCTGCCCGCACGCGGGTGCTGACTGCTTCGGATCAGAGCACGCAAGGCTAGCGGAGACCGGGGGGAAGGTCAGGTTCTGTGTAACCTCTCAGTGATGCCTGTCTTCCTGTTTTCGAACCCGGATTACTGATTCGGCGCCTTTCCCAGCTGTCCGGGCTCTTTCTGCTGCCACCACGCTTTTGCGGAATCATGGGGAACCTGGCCGACTGTCAGCACAGTTAATTTTAATACAGCATGTTCAATAATTTATACGCTGTATCTGTCACTCAGAGCGATAAGAGGCTGTTCCTACCTGTATTCCTAATGCTTCTGTTTCCCAGACTTTACATTATGACATCACAAAGGCCATGGTGTGACTAATTCCAGCGGGGTACAATTCAGCCAGCAGGCTCAGATTCCACCTGTCAGTCATCACCATGGAAACGCAGCCACCGATCCGACTGGAGGAGCCCGTCGGGTATGAATTAGCCAGAGGGCGAATCGGGGCACCCGCTGAAGCTCCACAGGCAGACTGGAGGGTGATTGATCTCTCGGGTGCGAATTGGGCACAGATCTTTATAGCCGTATTTTTGGTGAGATGACTCTGAGATGCATTGTTGCTAATAAAAGTGACTCAGTGTCCCTTACGGCGCATGACTTTGGCCTCGGACTCCCCACCACCTCTGCCATCCCCACCCCCCTGAGTGTGGACTCCGCAGCCCCCCCCCCACACACACACACACACCTACCCCCCTACCACAGTCATCTTCAAATTCTCCTGTTGCAGTCCCGAAAAGGCAGACGGGCGGCCCAAGCTGAGACAGCCTGATTGCAGACTCTGATTAGGAAGATGAGGCACTAAATCAGAGTCTCTCTTAGCCCCGGGGCGAGACTTCAAAAGCCAGCTGCGGCTTTCCTGGGGGCGCGGCTTTCATCCGGCTCCGTGCAGCCGCGGCCCGCTTAGCGCTGTGCCGCTCACAGTCCGTATCCGGCGCCGCAGGAGGGCTGGCTCCCTCGCGACTCCTTCCTTCCTCGCCTCCATCCCTTCCCGTTTCGGCCGCGAGCGCCTTGGACGTGTCGGCGCGCATCTTAGCCGAGAGACCGGATCACGGGCGCGGCGTCGTTAAGCCTGATTATCGCCGGCGATGGGCGGCACCCGTTGGCCTGTTGCGATCCTATAGGGGTCACTCACGACCGCAAGAATAACGGATTCATGTTCTGAAGCTGAAGATGAAGATTACTTTGGCCTGTTGTCGGCTGTACCGGGTGGCCCAGTTGTGGGAAAATAGGGCGGTTATGGACGTGCCAGGAGGAGATCAGCATAGCTAACGGCGAAGCTAACGGAAGGCTGAGTGCTCTCACCTCACGCCGAGAGACATGTACCCATCGCAAATCCGCTGGCTGACGGGCACTGCGCTCTCTCTGTCATCCTTGTTTACTGGGGCCAGTGTGGGACAACATGAACATACATCAGGGTGAAATAGGAAAGCGATTAAATATTTAATACAGAAGATGGGCGGCTGAGGCTGGGAGCAGCTCAGTAATAGCATCCCTGCCGAGCGCAGACTAATTGGTACTGCTGACGTTATGGGTTTGGATCCAAGCCGTCTGATTGGCCGATCGCGACCGGGGTGGAGGAACCAATCAGATCCCGAGTGGTAGATAATCAGAACTGCAACAAAACTGAACCTCGAGCTGGGGACGACCGAGACGGGCACCCCCTCCCCTCGCGCCGGGGCTCTGATCCGCTCTCCACCGGCCTCTCATTACAAGCGGCCTTCAGTCCCAGCTGTGACTCGGATAAACATCAGAAAAGCCCTGGAGCGGTGATGGTATGGGGGGCAGGTTGAAGCATCTCTGTAGTGACAATGGTGATTGTTTTTCTGGGCCTTTGCAAAGCCTGCCTGTCTGAGAATTTAAGGCCACGGTTTGCCTGCTCTCGCACCTGTACTTGGCCAATGGGAGAGCAGACGCCAGCACAGGTGTAGTGCGTCGCGCTGAAGGGGCGAGGACTTGAAGCAGATCCGTACGCGATATCCAATTGGCAGGAGGAGCTGCAGTCAGCCACACATACGCTACGTGTACGATATTAGCGGCGAGCTGTCTACCGCTTTTCCAGCTAGGCAGATTTTACTGTGTGCACCTGTACCCAGGGATATAGCTGGACATACTGCCGCCCCTCCGCCCCACCTTGGGCCCTCCCCCCGGCCAATAAGATTCATGATTTATCATAATCAAGGACCCCAGTATCTGCCAAGGTATCCATGCCCCCACAGTGCCCCCTCCAGGTTGTACCCTGACACGTCTGGCCACACACACCCGAAGCCATCTTCCGAGCTTTCATTTCTGGCTCATTTGACCTTTCACGGCAAATTTCGGTCTCCCACTCTCCTCACAGTGCCTCTGGTTTTACGATTCCACCCACGCGGTGTGTGTGTGTGTATCTATGCGTGTGTGCACGCGTGAGTGTGTGTGTTTGTGCACGTGCATGTTAGTATTTGCCTTACTCATGCCCGTTGTAGGGAGCTCGAGGAGCGGGACGGACCGAATCGGCCCCTTTGCCTGATGAATGTTTTTAAGTGGGTTATCTAAGGTGTTGCGGTGCCCATAGTCAGCGAGACGCGGATGAGGCAGAAAAATATCTCTCGTCCCAATTCCCCTTGTTTTTTTTGCCCCAAAGAGACCTGACGGGGAAGTTCTTTGTCTAGATGGTAAAACACTTCAGAACGTTTGATACTATGATTTTAGTGTCTTATGAATGAGTGTATTTATTTATATCTTGATGTTTTAAGATCTGTTCTTTCATCAGATGCTCGGTCACAGATGAGAATAACACTCACCGACGAAGCGCCTTTCTGGGTTTAAAGCAGCAAATGGTCATAAAAGAAGAACCGGAAATCAGAAAAATAAATAAAAACACAAAAGCCGACGTATCTTGCTCCGGAGCCTGTAAAGCATTTTTACTCTGTGATGTAAATACTCTGTGGGATTTTTGAAATACTTTGGAATCTTGATATCTGTTTGTTCCTTAAGGGTCTCGTTTAAAAAGCCTTCCAGGCCACACAGCACTCTGAATCCTCCCAAAGCTGTAGCAACTTTAAAACCAACTAATAACCTTAACAAACACCCAGAGGGGGGTAACTGTGGTTTGGTGCCGCAGTTCTCTGCCTGTAAGAGGCTGCTTGTGTGGCGGGGAAAGGCTCTGGCAATGTGCTCTTTATGTATTGATCAGTATTCTTAGATGTTATCAATTCTAGTCTTGTCATTGTATTTTGTTCTTTACAAAATTGGAAAAAAAAGAAATCATTAAAGGACTGAATGGATCCATCTTGTTATCGAATGCCCCTGTCTTGTTTGCAGTTGAAGTTGAAACTGAGGTTCTGTTTTCAGTGCGTACGGACATTGAGTAATTCTGGCATGTTTATGCTTGAGTTCATTTACAACCGGGGTCTCCAACTCGGATCCTGCAGAGCTACCGTCCAGTAGGTTTTCTGTCCTGCCCGGCTTCTGATGAGCCACACCAGGTCCTGGTATTTACCTGAGAACAGGTGTGGTGCATCAGGAACCAGGTAGGATAGAAAACCTACTGTTTATTAGCTCTCCAGCAGTTAAACAACTTCCTTGAACCCCAGAGTAGCATGCGACCAGAATAATGGTTTTATTAATGATAGGAGACAAGTTTAGAGGCCTACCAGTGGCCACATGTTTATTGGCCGAGTGAAATTCCCTCAGTTTCAGCCAACCTCCTTCTGTTCACGTTATTGCCATCCGTTGTGATGGAACAGGCAGTGACCCCCCCTCACTGTGGGCCTCTTTGCCTCAGATTACTAGCCACAGTACTAATGGACTGAAATATTATTTGTCTTTAAATACATGTCATTGTTCTAGATTAGTGGTTTGAAGATGAACAGATGGATGGGTGTCATTTCCTGCAACCCACCTCATTGACATTCTTCATGAGTTTCTAGAGGGGAAGTCCTACATAATTTCACCCCTAGTATTGTTTTACATTTTCCTCCTGTGATTCTGAAGGCAAAAAAAAAACAAAGTACATTTATGGGGTTTGAAGTGCAAATTATGTTAAACTTGTGAGTGCAAAAATTAAAACTTCAGAAGATACTATGAGCTCCAGTAAGAGGGAGGTGATTGCTCTCTGTAGATGAGGACATTCAGGTGCTCATGCATCATTGAGGAGGTGAAAAAGCACGCCTGCTCCCTTTTTCCACACGCTACGGGCCCTGTCTGCTGAACCTAGATGCTTACTACTCCAGGGAAACAGTAGACTACTTTAATGTCATGCCACTTCATTGAAAAACATATCAGAGAACATTATCTGCAGACATAACAGATCAATCGCAAGGGTCGATTGTGCAGAATATTGCGCCGCACAGGTTTCAATTTACCAGATGATTTTATCTAAAGTGATGTACAAGTATGAATGAGAGAGTGGGGTCAGCCAGTCCCTG
>JAODKL010000143.1:112099-125767 GCA_026780765.1 Petrocephalus schoutedeni
CCCCCCCCCCCACCCCCCCCCCCCCCCCCCCACACCCCACCTCCCCGCTTTCTCCAGCTCATGCGTTTGTCCCCCTCTGTCCCAGACATGAAGCGCGGGATGATGGACGTTGGCATCTTCTGTAAAGAGCCTCGCTTTGGTCTCAGTACTGAGAAAGGTAAGGGTTAGGGTTAGGGTTAGGGTTATTGCCACCATGGGGAAGGTAAATGTGTGGAGACCGGGACCCTTTGGTCGCTCGGCGTCCTCTGGTTTTTCCCGCCCGTACTCGTTTGTAACCGAATACAGTACTCTGAGTACTCATCACCACACCCGTCATTATTCAGATGATGGCGGTGTGCACCACTCTTGCCTTTTCCTCGAGGCTTCCTTCAGTGATGTCTTTCACTCTTGCTCATCCCAGACTGCAGCATCACCAAGTTCCTTAACCGCATCCTGGGCCTGGAGGTAGACAAACAGAACGCGCTCTTCCAGTACTTCACGGACAACTTTGACTACTTAATAGAGAAGGACAAGAAGGAAGGGAAGTATGACATGGGCATCTTAGGTAGGCTGCCGCTCCGGCGATTCCCTTTGCACACGTGTGACTCCTCTGCTCACGGCTAATACATGTGACTGTGTACCTAAGCCTGTTGTCTCTAAACAATTGGTTTCCCATGACTATATATGGATTAGTAACAATAATGAACCTACATCAGTATTTCTCAGCCGGTCCTCGGGGGACCCCCAGATGGTCCACGTTTTTGCTCCCTCCCAGCTCCCTTCCAGACAGCCTACATTTTTGCTAAATTTTTTGCTCCCTAGGAAGGAGCAAAAGTGTGGACTATCTGGGGGGTCCTCAAAACTGGTTTGAGGAACACTGGCCTACATCAGGCTGTTGAGTCTTGCATAAAGAACTGTGACTGTAAACAAGGGAGGTCTTGTGGCCTAGTGTGACGGGCTTTGTCCTTGTAGACCTGGCGCCCGGGAACGATAATATCTATGAGGAGACGCAGGAGAAGTTCCTCACTGCAGGAAACCCTCAGGATGGCCAGGTGGTGCTCTACAAGGTATGCTTCACCCAAACCCCGGGTTCCCTAACACTCCCCAATCCGCTATCTGCAGAGAGACTCCTCCCTCATCGGCCGTGCCTGGGCCACGTCTCTCGTGTGATTGGCCGAATTAGACGAGGCCGGTCAGCAGATGTTGAGAGGGCTGCCATTTGAGACCCAGATCGTGTACTCTAAATGGCGACGATGGGACATGGTCCAGCTGCTTCTAGATAAAGCTGATACCAGCCCCCGTGTCAGTATGGAGGTGGGGGGAGGGGGGCGTCACTGCAGCCCGACTGACTGTCTTCTGTGTCACCAGATCAGGGTAGACCGAGGGATGCCCTGGCAGAAGGCCTGTGACAAGGCCCAGACCCTCCAAGGCCCGGATGAGGGCTTTTACCTGTCCCGCAAGGTGAGCCTTTTCATACGTGTGGGAGAACCCAGCCCGGGTATCGCAGTGCCAGAATTACCAGCTGTAACAGCTGTGTCGCTGGCAGTAGGGACGGCTCGTCCCTCCCAGTTTGGCCGACATCAGCGGCTGGATAATAGCTTTTCGGTACACTTGGGACAAAACGGGCGCCGTCCTCACCGGGATCCTCGGTGTCACGCACACACGTAGCCGGCGCGCCCTCAGAGTGTTTCCCGGACGGCCGGAAACGTGCGCCAGCTTCCAGGAATCCCGCCCGCGCCCATCGGGCGCGTCTCTGCTGTAAAGGGGGGGGCGGGGACGCTCCGGCGTGCCCGGGACACTTCCGGCCGACTGAGAACACGGAAATGATTACCTGAGCTCAGATGCCACGAGAGACGCTCGTATCGGCGATCCTGGTGTGGAGCAGAGCTGAGACAATGCAGGCCTGCCCAGGCACCATCGACAGCCTCCCACAATACTGCCGTGCTCAGCAGACGCTGTCAGCTACCGTCTTGGCCTTGATGCTATTTTTAAACACTTTTACAGTTTGTAAGCTTTATAATAGCTGGTTAGATGAAGCCCCCCCCCCTTCCTGTTTTTTCAATTTTTCTTTTTCTTTCCTTCTGGTAATACACTGTTTAACCCACCAGATGGTGCATGTTTTAACTAGGTTTGGAGAGGTTTGGATCTGAAGTTTACCAAAAAATAATAAATGGATACATGCGCACACACACACACAATCCTGTTGTCTGTGCAGGACATTCTAGCCCTGGGAAATGCATGAATATAATGGAATGTGTAAATTATACCAGGTATCCAGGAAGTTGAATGGAGATAGTGCAGGCCCGCTGTGCCAGCAGCTACGTGCCAGAACTACTGAACTGGTCCTGCTTTTGGCTTCGGGTTGCGTTTGATCTGTTAGACTTGTTTAGCAGGGTTTAAAGAGTAACTTGGGTATAAAACGAGTTTTCCATCCCAGCCCTCGGGGACCCCCAGACGGTCCACGTTTTTGCTCCTTCCCAGCTCAGTGTGGTGTCTGAGGACTGGATTGAGACTGGGTTGAGAAACACTGGCGTAAAGTGATTTAAAGGGTATTTGTGGTCGGTGGGTTGTCCTGATATCCTATCCACAGCCTTGGGAATCGGCCAGCAGCTGAGGCGAGGACGCAGTTTGTAGCACTGGCCAGAGGGGGGCAGCACCACGCATTAGGCGTACCATAGATCAGTTAGGCTGTGTTGACTCCGACATGGTGACACACTCTCGTTTCCTCAGACGCGGGGAAGCTACCCCTGTGTGCTCCTGGCCGAGCAAGGCCGCAACCGCAACGTCGTGCTCTACAAGCCCAACATCGGCAAGCAGGCACACCCGGAGAACCTGGAGAACCTGCAGCGCAGGTACCGCAAGGTGAGTGTCCGGCCGACGCGGGGCAGCGGTCTGGGGGCGGAGCCGGGCCGGCCGTGACGACGGCGGGATCTCGCCACACACAGGTGCCCGCAGACGAGGCCCGAGAGGCTTGGGAGCATCAGTTCAAGTTTTCCTTCGACAACTGCAGCCACGCTAACTGGTGAGTGTGCAGCCCCGCCCCCCCGGCGCAGTCTGCAGGCCGGCCCTGACCCGTACGCCCCTCCCCGCAGGAACGGGAAGTGCAAGCAGCAGGAGGAGGGCCGGGAGTGCTGGCTGGGCCGGCGGCTGCGGCAGTACCACATGCTGTGCGGCGCGCTGCTGCGCGTCTGGAAGCGCGTCGCCGACGTGGTGTCCGACGTCACCAATTCCAGCATCCTGCAGATCGTCCGGCTGAAAACCAAGCAGCACAACAAGCAAGTCGGTGCGTGGCTCAGCCGGCGGGGCCCTGCCCTGGTGGCGCGGAGGCCCTGGCTTCCTGTCCCTGTGATTCTAGGCCTTCCCTCTGTTATGCTGCTTTGAATAAAACCATCTGATAAACGCATTCAATGAAGATGAAGAGTTTACGCTGCAGCGGGTGAAGATCCAAGCCTGGCCTGGCGGCATTAATTACTGCTGTCAGTCCATGCACATTGTGCCTATACTTCCTTTAATTTAATCACAGTTAAAAATAAACTCAGCACTTAAAAGCCTTAAAAGCACTCTCTTGTCCCCCCGCTTACTATCCATAGTACAATTTTTTTGTCTCGCCCGGTTTTCACGACGGCCTCTATGGAGTTCTGCCGGGTGTCGCATGGGTTTTCCCCCCTCCTTGTGGTACAGTGAGCATGCACGCGTCTGGGGAGCCAAGCCGGGTCCTGGCTGCGTTTTGTGGGGGGGGGGGGGGTTCGGGCAGATACTGCCTAGTGACGAGGACCTGCTGTTGGGTTGGCATGAGATCCAGCCGCTTGCTAACACCTGGGGGCTCCCGGCGTAGACGGCAGAGCTGACTGGTCTGTCCCCCTCAGGCATTAAGATCCCGGAGACCTGCGTGGCGCGGGTACGGGAGGAGCTGCTCCAGATGGACGAGGAGGTGAAGCGCAAGCGGAGGGAGCGGCAGCAGCGGGAGGAGGAGCTGCGGCGGGCCGGGGAGCAGGAGCAGCAGCGCCAGGAGGTGATGATGGCCAAGCTGCCGCTGGATCTCTCCAGCCTCTGCGACTTCTCGGCCCGGCCGTTCCTCCCCAGCGCCGGCCTGCAGTGCCCGTCGGCCCAGAAGAACCCCGACGACGTGCTGGACCTGACCGTGAGCAGCTCCTCGCCCTCCCCGGACGGCGGCTTGGCCCTGGGCCTGGCGCTGGAGCGCTTTGTGGGCCCCGTGGGCCCCGTGGCTGTCGACTCGCAGCTCCCCCTGCAGGCGCCGCGCATGCAGCACATGCATCGCTTGCTACAGCACGTGACACTGCCACAGGAGAGCCCGGTGGATTACCGCAGTTACTATAATCCCGCCCTCAGCCTGCCCTACACCTCCATGTCCTCCTCCAGCAGAGCCCCCTTCTCCACTGGGCATCAGTCGTCCCCCCTGTTCTCTGCCCCGGCCCCCTCAGAACCACAGCCCCCGCCCATGGTGAACGGGCACCCCAGCGCGGGGGGACCTATAAACGCGCGGGAAGTTTTGGACAGCATGCTGGGGACCGCCCCAAACAGACAGTCTGTCATCCAGTACCGGAACTGATTGGCGGGGGCCGCTGGGTCGCCGCGGCGATGCTGCCGGCATCACGGTGGCGTTCTGACCCACCTCCCTGTTCCCAGAATGCAGTTCAGCTCGACTCGTAATCTCTATAGAAATGTCTTTCCCTTCGAGACAGATCGGAAGATACCCGAAACCAAACAGATTCTATAGAAGGACGTCCGGAAGCACCCAGAAGCGTGTGGCCTAATCGCAGAGGGATCCTCACAGCCCCCAGTCCCAGGGCGACACTTGGACCGTACCACCGGCGCCGGGTGCAGGGCTCACAGTGCGCTACCATTACTTGTGTAGCTGGAGGAAGCGGTTGAAGGCTAGATATCTGACATCTTCACATGGTTATAGCACCTCCGCTAAATCGGGCCTGTAGGGTTAGCGCCAGTGAGAAGGTTGAGGTCCGAAGAGTGCGTTGCAGGAGCCTGTTAGTGTGTCACACCCCCGTCATCACATGTGCTAAGCCTAAAGTTGGAGGTGGAGAATCAGCACTGCCTTGCCAGGAGCACCTTTTCAAATGTGGGTAAGGAGCCAACTGCACCCCCACTGCGTAAAAGCCCCACCCTAGCGGTGTGCAGACGGGACACTGCGAGTCAGGATCGAGAGCCATAAGTCATGCTGTTTCCATGGTCACTTTGCAGAGATTTTGCGCCTCTTTGTTCGCTATGATGAACAGATACCGGGTTTGATGTAGTTGCTTTGAGAGGATACCATGCCCCGCCCCGCCCCCCCCAACCCAAGTGCCGTGAAACTTAAACGTCCTGTCAGAAAGAGGTACACCCACAAGCGTGAAGTCCGGGGTGGTCAGGGCTAGCGGATGAATGATTCGTTGGCCCTGACCTTTGATTTTACCACTTCATATAGAGTAGCTCTGTGTGCACCTGTCTTGCTTAAAGAGGTATGACGTGATTTAAACAGCCTACTGTTATAACAGTGCCTTCAGAACAAGCTGAGAAGTGAGCTAATTTAAACACCTGATCTTGTGTATATATTTATATTCGGTGGCATCTTATTTATTGGGTTATATTTAATTGGCCCCTTCTTAGTCATGTGGTGGTGGTCATGTGATTCCCCCCCTCCTCCCAACCTGATTTGCTTCCTGTCAGCTGTGTAGGGCACCCCTAATTTTTCCCAAAAAACAAAGTACTGGTTGGTTAAGTCGATCATTTCAGAAGTTCAAAATGTGGGGAACTTCCGATAAGCCTTGCTTTCTAAGTATTTTTTTCTGCTATTGTGACACATTACCTGATAATGTGACTCTTCGTAAACTCTTCATTTTAAATCCTCAGGAAAGTTTCTGATTTTACAGTCCGATTATGCCAGTGTTTCTCCACATCTGGATCGGGGGCCTGGCGAGGTCACTGCATTACTGCAGTCTTATTCGCTCAGAGGAAGCCCAGCTCTCACACTCGGCCTCACCAAAAGCAATAAAACACAGAACGTGGTGTAGAAAACGTGTCTAAGTGCTGTTTACACTTCAGGGTCAAATTGGACTAGCTCTTCCCCCATTATTTGTAGGTTGGTTGCACTGGCTACCAAATAAATGTTTAAAGAAACGCAAATTTAGATCCTTGATTTTTTAGGATCAAGACTCATGTTCCGTGTGAGAAATTGGATAAAAGCAATGTGTTTTTATGGGTGTTGTTAATATTCTTATTGTTATTGTTATTTATATTTAAGGGACATTTTAGTGGAAATAGTTTTTAATATTATAATCCGGTTCAGTAGTTGATAAATACTTTAAAAAGTCAAATGTTTTGTCAGGGACTTTTTTAAAAATCGAAATTTAATATACACAAAATATATCTATTGTAATCTCCCACCAAATATATTGCACTGTTGTGTACTGCTGTACAGGGTCGCTGGTGTGCGTGTGAGTGCGGGTTTTGTTTTGTTGCTGTGTTCCCTTCTGTAGTCGTCCTGGCTCTTGTACAGTTATTGTGACTGCAGAGTAATACCAAAGTATTTCCACACCTGAAGTTACCGGCTATATCAGAATCTTAATCTCAGGAAAAAAAAATCTATATCAAGTATCCATTGCAAATTATAAGAAGATTATATATAGAAGATCTGGTATCAGCGACAGCTAAAATAAATCCCTGGTTCTTTCCACCTCCATTCTGCACTGGAAGTGATTCACCGCCTTTGTGGCGTTTGAAACTTGATTCGAAGGTTTCGCCGTCGGTTACTGTGTTGTGTTCTGTTTTTTTTTTTTTTTTTTTTTTTTTTTTTTATAAAGTGTTTATGCCATCTTAGGGCAAAGATAAAAAGTGGTATGTGAAAAGAAAGTCGTCTTCTGTCATTTGTGGAAACGGGTTGGCCCCCTTGCGTTAAGTCGGGCCGCCCCGACACCCTTTTCCCAGCGGCAGCGGGCCGCCCCCCGTCCGGAACATCGGCAGCCCGTATCGCAAACCACTGACCACCACCTTTTCCCAGCTATGCGGGTGGGGCGGCAGCCCCCCTGTCAGGTGCACATCTCTTCTGCCAAGTCTTACCCGTTTGCGACCAGAATCCTCTCTTACCTCCGTCAGCCATTAAATTGTTCCCCCAAATCTATAATTGCACGGCTAGGACAATTATTTGGATAGTCATCTTCATTCTCTGGCCTAAATTAAACGTTTTGTCCATTTTGTACAAAATGTGGAAAAGGAAGAAAATATAAATGTTCGATTGTTCTTGTTGTACTGGTCATCTTTTTATTTGCACTAAGAATGGCATAATCTACTTACTGTTACGTGTGACACATGGCCTGTCGTTTTCCCCGCATTCTCTGGATATTTTTTGTATACTGTATCATAGGCCCCTTCGCAGATGACAAAACCCACCCCTCTGAAGTAATTTATTTTGCTGATAAAATAAACATGCTACTGTTTTTTTTTTTTTTTTTTAAAAAACAAATGCTATTTTTTCTGTAAAACTGTTTAGCACTTTTCTGGGTTATGCTTTTGTTTTTTTTCTATATATTTATAATTTAGATCGAAGTGTATATATTGTAAAAATTGTGCCTTTCAACTAATTCTTTAAAAAGAAGTTTTCTACTCATAACAAAGAGCGAATATATTGATGCAATCTTGATTTTGTTAACAAATAAAAACTTGCCGAAGATTGCCGAATTGGGTTGGTTTTCATTTTACCGCAAACATTTCATAAGGGCTTTAAGTGAAATAATAAAGTTGTTTACTATGTTGTTACATTTTAATTATGCGCGGGAGTGGTTATTTTGTTAGAATTTTATTGAGAATGGAGAGCTATAATCCTTTTTATGAGACGTAAATGTTTATATGGGCCTAAATTCTGTCGAGCTATACGGGCTGACTAGACGCTTATTAATAATACTTTAATGCCATTGTAATAGAATAATCTTAATCTGATAGAATTTGACATCCTAGATAAAATTATTCAACTCGGTGAATCGAGCACAGGCTTGTTTTTATGGTGTTATGCCTTGTTCTCGGTGGGAACCAAAATGCTGTTATTCGTATTTTTAAAGACTTTAAAAACAATGTTGCGGGCGTGTCGGGAAAGCCCTGCACCCTGCTGCGTGCAATGTGCCCGGCCCGTCGGTGGGGGGCGCCACGTGTGCAACGAGCACGTCCCCACGCTCCTCCCCGCGTCCGCCCTTTGCCTCCTGCCTTCAGGTGCGTTTTCCCCCCCAAATAACAGAGCGGTAACTAAGGAAGTGCCGGCCTTATACCCCCGACACTGATACTCCCGTTTAGTTCGGCTCACGGCGAGGACTCTGCGGTCCGTCGCTCGCCCTGCATGCTTCCGTAAAATAACCCATCCGGCTGTTGTCACTTGGTACCGACGCGCAGGTGAGTCTCTTTCTTTCCATCTTCTACCCCCCGGGGCACTTAGTATTTAAATGTATCGCACTATAAATTATTAGAGAAGTTCCCGTTTTTGGAAGAACCTGGTTCGCGTTCGGCTGCGCGCCGATGACTCAGTGGATTTTATTATTTTATTTTCAAACTTTCATATCCGCATAAGGGGTACGAACAGGCGCGTCATTTTGCCCTGTTATTGGTGTTATTGCCCACTTAATTAAAAATGGTGTGTTATTGCTAACTTGAAGTCAAAATTTCTTCCTGTTCGCCGATAGATGAATGTGCACCTTTGGATATGTAAATTCGGTAAATATCAACAGGTGTCTTCCCGAATATTGGAGAAGTTCAAGTAATTAAATGTAATTATACAAATCAATCGGGCTTGTTGAACAAATTATATTTAACTATGTATATTATATTTTTATTTTATTATATTTAACTATATTTAACCCATGATTTAACATAGGCCGACTTATAAGTATCAAAGCGGTGATCGGTAGTTTATTTTGTTTAAGAGGCTTGAGTAACAGCCTGGAATCTGAAAGTTTATGGAGCTGAGCCGCGGTGTTTGACGCGCAGAAGCGGCTGCGTTAAGCGGGGGGTGATTCCTGTTTAATGTGGACGGCTGCGGGACGCTTCGGTAGCGGAAAAAAAACAAAGGGCATTATTAACATGAGATCCGGACCTGTGGTATGTTTAGCCCATGTTACCTATACATGTTTTAAGAGTTTGAGATCGATATGACCCCCCCCCCGCTTAAATAAAAAATCAATGAAATGCACAGGCGGCCTGCAGCTGACTGGCTTGTCGATGTCACTTTGATTTAGTTTTCAAGGGAAAGCGTCTGATGTAAAGTTTAAAATGGGACACTTGGTGAACATTTGCTTACTGGGGAAAAAAATTAGTGTCTTGAATCCCAACTTGATTCCATTGCAAATACATCAGTGGCCCTTGAACACCATATAGGTGAGAAAATAGTCTGACTAAACGTGGATATTAAGTGCAAAGGCTGACTGCCCCCGTTATAGCAGGAGTCCCGTTTCGACAGTCCCCAGCCTAGCCGGGACTCCGGGGTAGATGCTGCCTCTGGCTCTGAGGGGGGCGTGGGGGCGGCCGGCCGCCTTGTCGCCCTCCCGCCTTGTCGCCCTCCCATCGGCGCTCCGCCACTCGCCTTTCTGGTTCTGCCAGCCGGCCGGTTTCGGCGCACTGCATTCCCGCACCGCCGCGTCTCTCACTTCTCGCTTCCCCTTGGCGGTTTCTTTCTTTTGTATATTTATTTTTTTTGTAAGAAGGGTTTCGAATGGAGGGCGAATAGCCAGGCAGGCAGCATCCCCTTGTGGGGAAGGTCTGCAATGAAATGCAGAAATCGGCGTTTTGCGTTTGTCAGGCGGGCCTCCAGTACACATAATGAACGTTTTTATTATTATTATTATTATTATTTTACAGTTTTTAGCGGGGAGGCGCGAGCTGGTTGCTGATCACACGGAGCGCTTTATTTGGGCACCTTATCTGCATGTAAGCACCTGTAGGGAGGTGCCAGGTGCTGTTTAAAACATGGTAACTTATTTGATCGGGGTTTATTCTCTGACTCCAGCATGCGGACAATCGGGCTTTGAGGAGCAAGCAGCGGCCAGTCTTTGCCGTGCCCTGGGTGCCGGTGACAGTAGCTCATTGTGTGAGTGTTTACCTGCCGGGGGGAGACTAACACACCTGGGCGGCGCTCAAGCCGGCTGCTGGCGGCCGAGTCGGCCCGGTCCTGCCGTCGCAGCAGCGGGTGATTCATCGTTTTCCGCACTTATTAGTTATTATTACGGCTTGGATTTATGTCTCCGTGTTCAGGACGCGCGATGGACTAAGGGGCCGTTTTTGGGGTCGCTTTATACCGCATTGTACATGTAGGTGTGGAGCTCAGTGTTTCGCATGGGGTAGATGGGCCCTGCGAGAAAGGTATTAATACAAGGCCAACAAAATAAGCCTCTAAAATATGAAAGTTTATCGCAAGGGTAAATAAACAATTACTACTTCGAGGTCTAACAAGGCCGCGTCCAGGATCCCAACGTTTTGTTGTTTATTTAAGAGGAAAAGGTAATGATTGCTTTGGTAAACAAATGCAATTTTACACGTGTTCTTTAATCTTCTGAACGTATTGAGGTACTTAGATGTAGGATATTGCCACTAGTTTATTCTTAATGTCGGGGTGAGGGGATGTTGAATAGGAATATTGTTACGTTCTGAAAATCTGATCCGACTTGCACATTGGTTTAGCTGTTGATCATTGTTAGCGAGTGCTGTGTGTTGAGAGAGCCAGTCCTCTGACCTCTGTTCGCTAGACTGGGGGGTATCAGTGACTGTGTCGTGGTGTGATTGAGCGATACCACAGTGTACCAAACTCACATGTGTCGGGCAGGTTGAACGTGACTCACCTTATGTTAGGACGCCTTTAGGAGATCGAAACAAGGACGCTCCGGCGTGACGTCACGGTGTTGGCTCTCACTCCGATACTGGTGTCCACATTCCGGGTGACTAGTCTCTGATACTTTTCTGTAGAAGAATGTGACTTATGTTGCTGTTTCATGACGTGTTTGTTTTTGAGTGTTTAGACCTTTTTTATTGACTCATAGCTGTTGGCTTACGGTTGAACGTTGGTGTCACTTAAAACCCAACCACTGGGTGCGCGATTTTGTCACATGCCCACTTAAGACCTTTCCTCGTTTCTGTACGCTGAAGGCTCACCTGGATACATTTCCATCCTGTGAATCTTGAAGTTAGTCTGTCAACGATTAACCAGAACTGTATTCGCCTATATGACCTTAGCTAGTTCAGCTCAAGTGACCTATATAATGTTAAGGTTTAATGTCAAAGATAACAGCCTCCCCCCTCCAGCCCTCACCCCCCATGAGGATTGAATTTCACAATGGTATGCCAAGCCAGTTAGAATACGCAGCCAGGCTCGCTGAGTGGCTGAGCCGTCCAATTAGACGACGCCTCTCTGGGCGTGCTCCTTTTGCCAGAGCTGGCCTTAGGCACGCAGCCAGGTTGTGCTTGACAGTGCCTGGCAACGCGAGGTAAAAGGAAGTGCTTTGCAAAAAAGGGAGGGCCTGAGGGTGGAGCTCGCAGTTGACTAGGTGGGGTCTCTGCAAGGTGTTTCTCGTCTAGCGAAAACACAGTGCCTAGACCCACCTGCTAACCTGAGCCGACAGTGTCCCCTTTCCATTTAGAGTCGTTTGGGTCCATTCATTTCTGAAAAGTCCGGAGACTCTCTTGGCTTTAATGGATTGCCTTGTATTCTTGGCATTGGGTTTTTAATCGTAATTACGCTGACATTTTCTCTTTGTGAGAGGTCAGGGTTGTTTACTGTGAGGTGATCCCATCCGTGGAATGGCAGTGAGATTCAGGGAGGAGGTGAGTAGACACTCTTTTGGCTTTTTCAGCAGTCTGACCGTGATCAGCTGTCCCGTTTAGTACTTAGATTTTTGACTTTCTGCCCAACATTTTAAAGGTACGGGCAGCCTTGGCTGTGCGTTGAGGCCGCCGTGTCCCATCGCGCCCTGTTCCTACGGAAATGATTCTTTGTCACCTCAGATGGCGTCTCCAGTGGCTAGCGGGCGGTTCGCGGGGCAGCAGTGCTGTTTGGGGGGTGCCCATGGTCTTTCTGTGTGCCTCTGTACTGCCCTCCCTCGTCCTCCTGAAAGCCTGAATACGGGCTCCATTTGCCTTGGGGCTTTTCTCCCCGGTGGCTGGTCCACTCCGGTTCCTCGTGACACACGTGATGGGTCCCGGTTCTTTGTACCGGACAGAAACGGGGGACCAGCTGTACTGCCTCTTACGGGTCTCGGGACCTCGTGGTCACTGCAGAGGGTTACATCATTATTGTGGACGCACTGTTTACACTGGTGTAGTATTCGATCTGAGCGGGCTTCCTGTTTAAGATGGCTTCTGTAATAGCTGTATCCCATGTCAAGTTGGGAAATTAATGATGATAGTATGTTTCCCTTTTTGCAAAGCTGGGCTTCCTGTGCATTGGACACCTTGCTCTGGTATGGGACAAGCCACCGATCTTTACCTATTGGCACACTCTGCCCATTATTGTGTTTTAACATGCTGTTTTTACGCAATAGTACCAATATAATCTCTTTTGAAAAATTCCTGTTTGCTTTTTTTCCTCTGTCTAGGGTAGCGTCTTTCAATTACTGATACTTAAAATCCTGAAACCGAGCAAAGCCATAGGAGGAGACTGGGTTGGGATGACAGTCAGAAACATGCCTTGCGGAATTTGGCAGTGAATTGAGTTCTGTTGTGTTTTTTTTTTTTTTGGGCTCAAAGCTGTAATGGAGCTGCCGTTGCATTGAAATGAAGGGGCAGAATAATGTTTATGTTCATAATTAACTCACGGAAGTGGTCAGGTGGTCGCTGGGGAGAATTTTCAGAGTGTCATCACTTTTGGGGCCCCGAGCAGGGCCCTTCACCCCCAGGTCCAGGGCCACTGTACCCTGGCTGAGTCTTGCGCAATGGCCCCAAAACTCCTCCCTGTGTATACAGCACTGTGCAAAAGTCTTAGGCAGTCAAAGAACTATTTGCAATCTGTCTGGTTAGTAAGTGTATATTTGCTCATAAAAAAGCACAATTTCATATCAGAATGCATTCAATTTACTAACACAATAAAAATGCTTATATCTTATCTTATCTCTTGCTTATATCTCCAAAAAGTTACTGATACCTTGCTGGATGGCTAGATGAAGACCACTTCAGGGCCACCTCAGCCATTCCAGGCATATGCTGAATTTCACCACCAGCTTGTGTAATTAACTAACTTGGTTAAATAACTCAAGGGGGTGTTGATTAGTGAAATGGGCGTCGTGATCGAGGCAAAAGACGACATGAAGATGATGTAAACTTAATTTTCTGTGATTATTGAAGACTTTTGCACAGTGCTGTATGTCTTTGTCTGCGTGCATAATAGAAATATTATGATGGCAGCAATAACAACAGTGGTATTCTTTTTCTTTTTTATTATTAGTAGTAGTATTATAGTATTTTAATATTATTATTTATTATTAATTGTCGACTTGTCAATGTTCACCAGGTGGGTCAGAAGGCCCGGTCTGCCACTGTGGCTCTGGGAGCAGGTGTCTAGCAGGCTCAGCGTGGGAAGAAACCCCACGGGAGGGTGGGCTAGATAAACCAGGGGAATCACTGTCACACGACAGCCTCCTTCCTCATCCTCTCTCAGTGACTAACCAGCCGCTCGGCTCATAAGTGACACTGTGGGGCTGGGGGGGTGGAGGG
>JAODKL010000143.1:126006-149725 GCA_026780765.1 Petrocephalus schoutedeni
AGAGAGAGAGAGAGAGAGAGAGAGAGAGAGAGAGAGAGCGAGCGAGCGAGAGAGGGGGGGGAGAGAGAGCGAGAGAGAGAGGGGGGGGAGAGCGAGAGAGAGAGAGGGAGGGAGAGTGAGAGAGAGAGAGGGGGGGAGAGCGAGAGAGGGAGGGGGACTCTTCTTTAAACAAACCGCATTCCTAGAAGTGAGCACAGGGATCCCATTTGCATGGCATTTGTGGGGCCGCTCCCCTGTGCTGCTCGGGAGGGTGCTTGTCTGCCGTGCCTTTCTGGCTGTGCCTGGTGAGCACTGTTATGGTGTCTCACAACACGCTATAAGCAGCTAGGCCTCAGGCTCCCATCTGCTGCTTATCGCTCTGTGCTTTTCTCAGATTGGCCAAATGCCTTGGTAGAATTGGTGCAGCTTTATTTTTTTTATATATATATTATATATTAGTTTTGTTTCCCGACATGTTGGTAAATTTAATGAATTTCTTTTTGAAGCTGCAAGGTTTTGCAATGTGGAAAAATTAAAAATTCCCCCTGCATTTTTGACATAGTTTAGCTTCTTGTTGACTTGTTAACTAGCCTTTTACCTAAAGAGTATGAAGTCCTCGGTTAAACAAGCTGAAGGGTGTGTCTGCTGAGTAGTGGAACCTGTCTTGTGCTTTTGGAGGCCTTTGCCACTGGAGTGTAACTGGGTGGATACGCTCTGCTCTTACCTGTCAAATCGGAGTGCCGTCCCGTGGAACTAAGAGGGGTCTGCCTTGGTTAGATTTAGCTGACTGGTGGTGGATTTTGATGACCGTGGGGGGGGGGTCACACCTCCTACCTCCTACCTCCTTGTGTGCTGCACTTGGGTCTCTGGGTTTCATGAGCAGTTTGAAAACCTTGAAGTTACCTTACAGTCATCCAGCCATCTTCCGACTGTATCCAGGACTGGGTCACAAGAGCGACTCCAGGCAGGACAGGTCACAAGGCGGGAGACACCTCGAGTGGGGAGCCAGATGCCTCCCTGTCTGTGTCTCTCTCACGCACGCACATTTTATAAGATTGAGTTGTCCCTTGTGGGGACCAAAAAAATGTCCCCACAAGGTTAAAATAACAGGTTTTTATCACATGTGCACACATGCATTCACACTCGCACCGTGGGCTATTTAAAAATGCCATTTCGCCTGACTGCAGGTCTTCGGAAATTTGAGTACCTAGGGGGATCTTGCACAACAGTGGGAGAACATGTATTCGAACCTCCGACCCTGGAGGTTTTGAGGCCGAAGTGCGCTCTACCGGAGTGTTGTGCTGCAGCCTTGCACAACTTCTTTATTTACGAAAAACAGCATATTCACACCCAGGGCTGAAGCAGCGGCTGTCTCTCCCTGCCCTGTTGACTGTTCTTCATGGATTGCTGTCTCCCTTCTCTTCCTGCTGGCACCTTCCTCACACAATGGACGCTAGCTGTCGGCAGACCGTCTCCTCGGACGGTCGCGTGACAAAACGCCAGCGTCTAATTTGTATAAGAGTTTGGACATTGGCTATGAATATGCATATCCTACAAGTAGCATACCTAAAATTTTGACAAGGATAGGTTAGGTATAAATTAGAGTAGTTTGTTTAATCTTTGTACTGGGTGTAGAATGTTAAAATCAGATTCCTCAAATGATGTGTTTTGTACTTTGCAATAAAATAATATTTGGGCTAGCTACTGAGGGCAGTACATTTTGTTAACACAATGTCAGGTGTCTTTTGTAGTCCTATGTGTTGTTTTGGATGTAGTTGGGTTGGTTGCTTGACAGAGGTTTCTGTAGGTCAGTGGGCTTTGTTGTGTGTTTATGCTCATCGCTATCACACGGAAATTGTGATATGAAACTGTACGTGGTAATGGGAAACCAAAAGGCTCCTGGGCACATGACCTATTTTGGCTAATTCAGCGCGTTTCCACCTTTTGTTGAAGCCGGGCTGCGATGGGTAGGATGCCACGTAAAGCGGCAGCCAGGGGCGTGGGGACCTCAGTCTTTTTCTGCACCCGAAGGTCCACCGGAGGTAGTGGCTGGCCAGGCTCACGGTGATCCCTGACCCACTTTGTAGCCCAGCTGAGTCATCTGTGGAGCAGTCTACATAACAGCCACAAAGCTGGGATTTTTAAGCATTTCTAAAGAGCTATCTGCCTGCATTTTTCCCGGACGCGTAACCCCTGCTGTTTTACTCCATTTTTGCTTATCTTGCTCCATGTCACGATTTCTGTGCATGGAAGTTTCTGAGCGTTGCACAGGATCAACGTGGCGGCCGGTCTGGAGGAACGAGTTTTGTGGAAAGATATCTGTTTATCTGCCAGGATGTCTGCATGATGTTTGGCAGAAAGGCTTCCAGGACTGATAAAGCGACAGACCGTTTAGTAGCAGTAATTGCTGGGCTCCTAGCAACGCGTCAGCCCGGGCCGGTCCCCACGCTAGCGCGGGATACTCCGGCTGACCGACTACCATTTAGGTCCTGAGAGCCTAGGAGGAGTTAAAAGAATTCCTAGCCTAGTCTCCGCCCTCCCCCCGACCTCGGTGACGGGAATGGTGCAGGTGAGAACATGTCATAGGACAATCCCATCGAGTCAGTCCTCCTGGCTCCTCGCGCCGCTCGCACGCAGGTGCAGGTCTCGCCCGAAACTCCCCCCTCCTGCCGCGGTAGGATCGTCGCTCGCCGCCAGTACTCGCCGGTCCGAGATCCACGCCGCCGCTTCGAAGCGACTTTAGGAGGGAGGGTGATCTTGTGCTGGCTGCTGACTTTCTTGTTGTTCTTCTTGTTCTTGTCGTTTGTCTCAGGAAGCAAACATGGAAGAGATGACCATATGGGAGCAGTATACAGTGACGCTGAACAAGGTGGGTCTCTCGCTCTCGCTCGACCGGCATAACCTCTCCCCTTATCAGTACCTGGATCAGGTTTTATGGAAGCTGACACAAATTCTTGAGCTTTAGAAGAAGCATGAAGATTTATGGGGGTCGGCAGAAAAATTCCCCCCCCCCCCCCGATTTTTTCTTAATTTAAGTTTTTTTTAATTTTTCTTTGTTGTTGGAATGGAATCCTATCAGGAAATGAGAGAGCTGTAGACCTTTCGGGTCACGTGACACAGCAGGCAGGTGAAGGAATGCACTCTCGCTCAGTCCTGCTTGCCACCCCCCCTCCCCAACAGGATCCCAAGATGGGCTTCGGCTTGGCGATATCCGGGGGCCGGGATAAGCCGAATCCAGACACGGGGGACACGGCGGTGATGATCTCAGATGTGGTGCGCAATGGCCCGGCTGCGGGGAGGCTACAGTGAGTCCCATTCCTCTGTGTTCATGGGGCCTATGCTCGCACTCACTATCTGTTTACCCTCGCTGTGTACAGAGAGAAGTAGCTTTTCTGTACCGGTCTTTTCTCTGCCCCTTATCTAGAACCAACAAGGCAGCCGAACCCGGCCCGGGCCGTTCCTTATTCCTTATCCCGGGCGTTAATTGTAATCTTCATCATGTGTGTTTTTCCGTACAAATGCCCATCCCACCCCCTCCGAGATGGGCTCTGACCCAATACCCACTGACGGGCGCCTTCTCTGCCCCCCCATCCCACAGTACGAGGGACCTGATCGTCATGGTCAACGGCGTTTCGATGGAGAACGTCTCTTCCAACTTCACTATTCAGCATCTGAAGAGCTGTGGGAAAACTGCCAACATCGTAAGTGTCGCCCACTGGTGGCGCCGCAGGTCTGCTTAGCCCTGCTACAGGTGCCCGCAACAACTTTATTTATGAATAAACTCCCTTCACATCCCTTCTCTACACATGTCGCGAAACCATTACATCAGCGAGGCACGGGTGTATATAGCAGAAATAACAGATGAGTCAGAAATGAAGTAGTTGTTTGTTAGCTTTACATTTATATCTGCTCAGCCTGTTTATTCGAGGTGTTTACGTCTTCTGCCCGAGCAGAAGTTTGAACGTGGATCCCTTTGTACCACTTTAGACTGTGAAGAGGCCCCGGAAAGTCCAGGTCCCGCTCACCACCCGGCCAAGCCGATCTGCCTCCCACTCCAACCTGCTGGACGGGCCGCCTGCCAGCAGGGGGCAGAGGCGAGGCTCGGACTCCGGCAGCGAGCCGGGCTACGGCCTGCGAGGGCGCCGGGCGCGCAGCCACACCCCCGAGCCCAACGGTCACCCCCTGGCCCTGATGTCGGGCTTCAAGCGGCTTCCGAGCCAGGAGGGGGCCGACAAGCCCATCAAGGCCACACTGCTGAAGAAGAAGCCCAGTGATGGTGAGTGTGCGGGCGTCATGGCGACGGATGACGCGTGAGAATTCTGATGCCAGTTCGCTTTGGTGCTGATGGATCTCCCTGCCTCCCGCAGAGTACGGCCTGAAGTTGGGGAGTCAGATTTTCATCAAGCACATGACCAACACGGGCTTGGCAGCCAAGGAAGGAACTCTGCAGGAAGGAGACCTTGTCCTCAAGGCAAGAGGACCACAGACTCGCATCCCCAACATCCCAGATAGACAGCCAGTCCGTCATGGGCCACACACACGGTCATGCACCATTTAGGGATGCCAGTTTGTCTACCTTTGTGTCTGTGGACAGTGTGAGGAACCCAGAATACCTAGGGGAACCCTTTAGAACATGCGGAGAACATGCCAACTCCACACGCACAAAGCAGTGGCGGGGAATCTGAGCCCCCATCGCTGGAGGTGTGAGGTGACATGGTTACCCACTGAGCTGCCAAACACAGGCTGATTCCCTGGAAGGGTTTATCCAGTTTGGGTTTCAGGAAGCAGGGGACCCATAGTAGGACACGCCCTAGGCAAGGTGGCAGTCCGTTATGGGATATTTGCACAGTCATGCGCAAAGGAAGGTTTTTCCCTCTGAGGTTAGTAAACATCTCAGAATCCTGGGGAGAGAACTCCATGCACACTTAGCTGAGGCTCCATTACTGTTTGGCTCTCTGGAGCTGTGAGGAGACAGTGGTAGCTGGAGATGGAGTAGGGATGGTCCTCAAAGTTCCGTCCCCGTCTGCGGCGGCACCACTTTCAAGCTCCCTGTCCTTCACAGATTAATGGGATGACCACAGAAAACCTCTCGCTGCTGGAGACTAAGCACCTCGTGGAGAAATCCAAGGGCAAGCTGACCATGCTGGTGCTGCGAGACAAGCGGCAGTTCCTGGTCAACATCCCCGAGGTGGACGACAGCCCCACCAACAGCGACGACGAGGACCGGCGTGAAGACAGCAGCTCCGAGCTGGAGGGTGAGCGCGCCCACTCGCGGCGGTCATGTGACTGGCCTGCTCGGGGTCACCCGAGGTCACTCGAAGGACGGCACACTGTTCCCATCAGAGATCCCTCTAATGCGGTGTTGATCTTCTTTCCCTATCAGACATTTCGGATCTGGACGTCCCATCGACCAGGGGTCGGATTTCCCGCTCAGAGGCCCGGGAGCGACGTACGCGCAGGTAGGCCCTTGTGGACCAATGGGGGGTGTTTTTGGGGCCGCCAGACCCCCCCCCCCGGCCCATGTGCCCAACTACCCTTTCTCATTCTCTTAGGTCTCGTGCTGAAGCTGCCCTCAAGATCCGTGACACCTCGCCCCTACGGCCCACCCTAAACCGCCCCCCCGCACAGTCCATGCCCCCCCGCAGAGGTGAGTGCCTTAGACCGGGGATCTCAAAAAATTCTGAAAGCATAGGCTTTTACTGAAAGGTTTGTAGCATGGGGAATGCTGGGAAAAATCCTGAGCCTGTTGTCCCCCACTTCCTGTTGTCCTCTTCCTGTCTGCATCTGTGCCATAATTTTCAGTCAAAGCTGAGCTCCCAGCAGATGGCTGGGAATTAGTGGAGGGCGGTAGAGCTGGCTCTGTTTGGGTCCGGACACCTGGATCTGGACGGCAGCCCTGTGTTTTAAAGCTGCGTGGGCTAACTTCAGACGGGCGTCTCTGTTTCTGCTCCAGTAGTCCAGTCAGACTCGGAATCGGACCGGAGCGCCTCTCCACCTCCCCGACGGGACCCCATAGACCCAAAGTACAGGTGAGGCGATTGTGCTCCACACACGGCGGATCGGACGCCCGTCTGTCCTGTGGCCGTTTCATCCCCCGCCCTCCGTCTTCCTGCAGGACCTTGTCCGGCATCGCTGTGCCCAGCCCGCACGCCGCACCCGTCCCCTACAGCCCGAGTCCCGCTCTCTGGGTGCCTCCCCACTCCTCCTCATCCTCCTCCAGGCCCCGTAAAGGTATCGGGTGGCGGACACGACTCCATTCTCACCGTCCGCGCGCACACAGCCTTTGTTCCCAGGCGCATGGATAACCACCCCCATCCCGGGGGCATGGGGAACGCTCCAGAACCAGTTCTTCTGCAATCACATCTTTGATTTTCTTTTTCTCTTTTGCAGAAGTCTCCGAGTCGGACTCGGACCGGAGTGCCTCGCCCCCTCCCAGACGGAGCAGCCCCAGGATGGACGATCCGAAAAGATACAGGTAGCTGGGCGGCTGGAGAAGGGCTGAATGCCAGAGCGGCAGCTGGATGTCCACTGTGCTAACAGCACCCCCCTGTCCCCCACACAGGGTCCTTCCTGATATAGCCCACCCTGGCATCTCTCTGCGGCCTACCTCCGGCAACGCCTCCTCTATGAGGTCCTCATCTAAAGGTATTTCGGAAAATCAGCCCCAGTCATAGCCCCCCCCCTCGCACTGTAAGCACCGGCGCGCTCTGCTGAGGGTGTAGCCAGAGCCGGTGTGGGTTTGCGCTGGGCTGGGCATCACTCACCTCTGCGCTCCGCCCCCCCAGATGACTCGGAGTCGGACAGCAGCTCCGCCCCCCCACGCCAGCAGGGCAGCCCCCACAGCCTGGACTCCAGGAACCGATACAGGTACAGATGAGCCAGGCCCCTCCGCCCCCCCCGAAAGTGCCGCCCCGGGACGGCACGCTGGCAGGAGGCCCGGGACCAGAGAGCTGTGTTTGCCAAACTCCTGCTGGATCTATTCGCACGTGTTTTCTCTCTTATTTTCTTAGATTTTTTATTTTTTTTTATCCTTATGGATTTTAAAGCCAGTTTTTTTTGTATTACGTTATTGTACATCTTCTGTTTTGTTTTATCTTTTTTGTTGTCTTTTTAATCGATTATAAGTTTGTTCTGTTTCTGTTTTTTTTGTATTCTAATAAAAACCTGACTAAAACATACTAAACATGGTCCTCCATATTTGGGTCAATCTGGTGCCTGGATCACGACGTGCCATGGAGACGAGAAGGGGAGCGGGGCACATTTACGCACGCTTCCACCCTCACTGCGTCAGCCTCTCTTAAACACCAACAACTCCACTGCGATTTCAATTCATTTTATTTTATTTTATTTTATTTTAAATGAAGTTCTCAAATTACATCCATGACTGAATCAGTTTAGCCACAGCAGTTTGTATTAAACCTGAACATGCAGTTGAAATGTTCATAAGTTTGTTATGTCCGCTTGGGGGGAATAAAGGGTGAATCTTTTAGATTCTACCATTTTCGTTTAATTTGATTAGGTGACCTTAATGATAGTGCTGTCTGCTCCTCCCCACCGGGGCGGCGCTGTTCAGCAGACTAGCCTCTCTCCCCCCTCTGTTGTGCCTTTGTCTGGCTTTGTGTGACAAAGGCATTTAGCTCTACAGGTAGTGCAGCATGGGGAGGTTTCAGCCTCTTCTAGTTTGTGGGCATGACCAGGGGCTGTTGTTCTGCCCTCCTTCACGGAGCTACTGGCCTTTCTCTGACGCTCTGCTGTTCTTTTGCAGAGCTGCTCCTGAGGGCTCTCCACTGACCCCTCCTGTAGACCAGCCCCGGTGGACTGATCCAGCAATGAGGGAGTCGCCAGTGCCCAAGAGTGAGTCTAGTTAATTTTTATATAGCGCCTTTCACAAGACGGTCGCCCCGAGGCACTTAATAATATTATGCAGCAATGCATATTGGTACATACAGTGCTCACGGGAAGTCTTGGGGTGTTTGATTAATTGAGTAAAAATATTCATTGGTTTTATAACAAAAGTCATTTCATTTGTTTGCAAAAAAATATGACCTTATAAACAACCAGTAGGTTTAAGTAAAACATTAATTTCAAGTAGTAATACATACATAATAACACCTTTGTAATGACGTAAGACGGCAAACATCTGTGTTTAGTTTCCCTTTGGGAGTCAATGACTACAATTGCTATTAATGGCAAGAACTGAACTGAATGAGTCAAAACATTATGACAAAAGAAGATATGTGCATTTGTGGAAGATATGTGCAGGCATGTTAAACATTGCTTGTCAATGGACTTTGTTATGAAATCAGCACATTTTCACTGAATTATGTAAGCGTCCCAGGACTTTCTGCGTGCACTGTAGACACTAAATGTTGATCTAGTTGCTTTAAAAGAAAACAAAAATCAGAATGTGCTCTGTGGTGGACTGGCACCCCATCTAGGGTGTCCCGTGCCCTCTGCCCTGTGATGGTCTGGGATTGCAGCTGCCGTGTTTGTATCCATGCGGGGCACAACTGACCCGAATCGTAACCACATGTCTGTGCATGTCAATCAGGGTCAGATTCAGAGGCCAGCTACGCATCTGTCCCAGAAGTAAATGTCCCCCAGACGAGAGAGACCCAGCAAAGCCACGAAAGATACAGGTAAGCCTGGAGGAATGTCCACTGGAGAGCTAGTAGCCTGTATTGTAAAGCCCTCAGGTGAGCCTGACTGGCTGTGGTGCCCATCGTCACATTCGACTCTGCTTACATCACAGCAGGGTACTTCAGGTCCAGAGAGTAAAAGGCCAGACCAGGCCAGACGATTTTGTTGCAACCACCCAGTAGAGTACTCTGCGACTTCTTATTCTCTATGCTCAACTGGTTGGCTGAAAAAAATTTTGGTCTAGACTTTTACTATCTGAATCTGAATTACCCACATCTGGTTAGTTTCGTATTCATTAATACTAGGCTGATTTATGTTATGTTTGTTTTATGTTATGTTATGCTATGTTAAGCCTGGGTTCCTTTAAATCAGAGCTAGATAAGATTTTAACATCTCTGAGCTATTAGTTAAGTTCTCCCCAAACAAGCTTGATGGGCCGAATGGCCTCCTCTCATTTGTAAATTGTAAATGTTCTTATGTTATGTCGGCTGCTAAGTTTTATTGCGCTAATCTGCATGGACAACGACAAATAAAAATCCTCGATCTTCATAACTAAAACCTTTTGTATCGATCCCGAGCTTTAAATTACACTGAGAGGGTTTGCTTCTTTTAAACTGACCAATCACAGCATGCCGCTATATGAACGCTTGTCCTCTGTCCCAAAGGGTGTTCCCCGAAACGCGGTCGTCCCCCATGTCACTCCGACAGGAGCCCCTGCGACGAAGCCCGTCACCCGATAGACCCGCAGCGGAAGGTCAGCCTGTGCCGTACTGCCCCCTACTGCTCAGACGTGTAACGGGCAGAATTGACCTACTGGCCTCCACTAGGGGTGCCTTTCTTCTGGTGTTTGGAGATGCGGGCTTCCCTCCTCACTCAGCATGTTTGGCTCCACCTCAGATTCCTCGGGGTCAGAGCGCGGGCCCTCACCCCCCCAGAGGTACGAGAGCACGGACCACGACGCTGGCCCCAGGTACGTGACGCCCCGGGGCCTGATGACGTCACCTGGCTCGTATCCCGGAGACTCCCCCAGGAGCTGATGTTCAGGAATGCAGGGGGGACAGGTCTGGCTGAAAGCTTACAGGTTGATGCCAATGTCTTTGCAGTTTCCCAGTCAATGGCACCCTCCGCACCGATGTGTCCATGCCACGCAGTCCCACAGGCTACTGTAAGTTCATATTTCATTCAAGCTGTATTATGGTGTGTAGCTCAACAATTTAATAATCTGGGCTGGTGTCCGGAACCTCATGGGTTCAAATCCCATGGCTGGTAGAGTAATAATATCACTATTGGGCCCTTAACCCCAACTGCTGCAGGGACATTGGCTGCTGTCTGATCCTCATTTGTACATAGTTTAAATAAATGTTAATTGGCTCTAGTGACATGGGTGACACCTGGATTTGTGTGTGTGTATGTGTATGTGTGTGTGTGTGTGAGAGAGAGAGAGAGAGAGAGAGGGGGGGAGAGGGAGAATACCCAAAGAGTACGTTGCCCTTTCATCCTATGCGAGTGGATGGATAGACTCTCTAGTGCCCCCCCATGTGAGCACAGGAACTGCTTCCTTTCAAATAACCTGTTCTCTTTTCAGCCAAAATTGAAGAGCCACTTTATTCCTTACCCCCGGACTCGCCAGATAGCCCAAACTTTTCAACAGCTGGGTGAGTTTTTTTTTTTTTTTTTATAGCCTAAACTGTTACGCACTATCGAAAGCATACAGTGAACATACTGTCACATGCTACATGTCATTATGTGGATAGATACTGTAGATTAGTTATACATCTCAAACAGCTGGCCTGTTGGTGTGCCCTCCATGATTTGCTACAGGTTACAGCCCAGATAGCTTATTTTCCGTTGTAAATGCAAGCAGGTTGTGGCCGTGACGTGGCACCCAACCGGCCTTTTCTCACAGGTACAGCTCCGATCTGAACAAGGTGGAGTTCGTGAAGGAGAACAGCGTGGGTCTGCGGCTCGTGGGCGGCAACGACGTGGGCATCTTCGTGGCGGGAGTGCAGCCAAACAGCCCTGCGCACAGGGAGGGCATGAAGGAGGGGGACCAGATGCTGCAGGTCAGAGCCGAGCCCGCCGGCGGCCAGGAAGAGAGAGAGCAAACCAGCCAGGCTTCTTCTTGCTACATCTGTTTATAAATAGTCTATTTCCCAAATGCCAGGTCGATAAGATCTCAACAGGGAAATGCGTCTGACCAGAGACGGCTCCGAGGGGAGGGCTTTCACGGGTGCTGTTAGAATCAGATTAAAATCCTTACTTTTATTTTTTTTGTTTAATGCATTTTCTGTTAGGTGGGGTATGTCCAGACTAAAAGAGCTGGTAACACGTGTCATTACACAGCGACGGAAAAGACACTTTGCCCGACGCCTTCCGTGAGATTTCCGTGAAAAGTGAAAGGGTTGTTAAAAAGAAATCTACAAAAATGCTGCAGGGCCAAATCGGACACACTAAACACAGCACATTTTTTACTACTAAATAACAGGCATGATGGCCTATCGAGATTTAGCCCAGAAAACAATGTCCCATGGACGCCTGGCGCTGGGTGGGTTGTAACACAGAAGGATTTGCCTTTAGCCTCATTAAACACATATTAGCGGGCAGTGCTACACAGACTGCTGACCAGCGACCTTCTGCAAGCTCGTTGTTTAATTATTTACTGTCATGTACCAACAGAGGGCTAAGTACAAATAACTTGTTACTGCACTTTGTACTTTATTTTAAGTTGTTGCAACTTTTACTTTCACTTTGCAACATTTCTGCTCCAAATAATAACTTTATACTCTGATACATTCTGCATGAGCATCCTTACTGAAACGATTTTTTAATCTTTTTTAATTGATTTTTTAATGCGCCAGTGACCTCTGCACATAAATATGCGACTGGGGTCTCCTTAGTGTACTGCATTGTAACTCACAAAGCTACTCTTTGTAAGATCCACAGATCTGAGTAATAGTACTTTTACTTGAGTAACATTTTGGTGTGGTCTCTGTACTTGTGTACAGTGAAAATTGAGTTTTTTCCCCCCACCACTGTGTATTTTTGTATGTTTTAGTACAATGTAAGGTGTTAAAATGCAATAGATGTATTTTATATTTTATTAGAAGCAAAATCCACTGAATATGTAAGGGTGAGATGCTTTTGGGCATGATCAGTGGAAGTGCCGTGGTCTTCAAAACCTTAAAACCCTCCCCTGCCGTGGCTTTTGCAGGTGAATGGCGTGGACTTCAGTCACATGACGCGTGAGGACGCCGCCATGTTCCTGCTGAACCTCCGAAAAGGGGAGCCAGTGGAGATCTTCACCCAGAACAAGATGGACAGTGAGTGGGGGGGGGGGGCATGAGGCTGTCAGGTGGGGGGGGGAGAAAAGGCCCCATAGTTTTTCCGCTCGTTATGACATCCTGCCTCCCCCCCCCCCAGTCTACAAGAAGATCCTGAAGTCCAGCCTGGGAGACTCCTTCTACATCCGCACGCATTTCGACCACGAGGCGGAGGGCCCCCTGGGGGTGGGCTTCACCCGCGGCGAGGTCTTCCGGGTCGTGGACACCATGCACCGCGGCAAGCTGGGAAACTGGCTGGCCATCCGCATGGGCAACGATCTGCACGAGCTGGAGAAGGGGACCATCCCGAACCAGGCCAGGTGCGTCGCTGGCTGCCCCAGCACACGATGGCTACCGCGGTGAGAACGGGGCACTTCTGGAAAGATACTGACCCCCAATCCATCCCCCGTCGGTGCCAGGGCGGAAGCCATCGCCAACCTGGAGCGGACTCAGAGGGCCAGCAGCAGTGAGCGGCAGGGCTCGGGGCCCAGGGCGGAGTTCTGGAAGCTGCGGGGCCTGCGGGGGGCCAAGAAGAATGTCCGGAAGAGCCGGGAAGATCTCCTGCAGCTCACCATCCAGGGGAAATACCCCGCCTACGAGAAGGTCCTGCTGAGAGAAGGTAAAGGGCAGGGCAGATGGAAGCCAGTGGTCAGTGTCATTGTCGCAGGGCTGTGCCGTCCCGCCCTGTCGCCCGTCCTCTTCATCATCATTGGTGCATCATCGCTGTCCAGTGAAAGACGTGCATCTCCAAGAATCCGTTATTTCAGGAGTATGGGGGGGAAAAATGTATTCACCCAAAAAACTGCTTTGCAAATAAAACAGTGTACTGAGACACCTGTAGCGTCACAAACACAAACCTATTCTTACACGGCTGTCAGTGATTTAATGTTTGAAATGGGCTTTGTTTATTGTTACCAGCAAAGCAAATATGTCAGTGGAGAAAGACACAGACTAATCTTGCTTTATATTCACAATTAGCAATGACGTTAGCTAGGTAGTTAGTTGGCTAGCTGTCTAGCTATGAATGTTGTTAAAATTAGCGATATAAATTAATCCATACAAATGACTGTCATGAATACAAACAAGTATAATAACATAAATACTACTTAATAATATATGACGTCGCAAACTATTTTTTATTGGTTAATTAGATGTCAGATGCTATCAGTAGACCGAGGAGAATTGGTGTATTTGATCTATAGTAAGAAGTCACAGCTATCAAAATGCAATTTTCATCGGACAGCGACGATATTCTGAAACACCAGTGAGGGATAAACCTGTAATTTAGTGATATACTGTTATTTGTGTGAATGACAAAAGAAATCTGTACTACATCATTCCACGCCCACAACTTCTGGATTGAAAATGTTACTGAATTTGGTCTGATTATGTTTCTCACAGCCAGCTTTAAGCGGCCTATTGTCATTATGGGTCCTCTGAATGACGTTGCCATGGAGAAGCTAGCCAGTGATATGCCTGAGGAATTTCAAGTGGCAGGTATGCAACCTGTAATTGAGGGTCCAAGTATACATTTCAAATCGACAAAGAGAGGCTTGTGTTTCACATGGGATCGCAGCCCTAACCCTGCTTCGCGTTCTCGCTCTCGGGCAGACATGGTTGCTCGCAGCGGAGGTGAAGGTTCCTCCTCAGTCATAAAGCTGGAGACGGTGAGACAGATAGCTGAACAGGTGAGTGGAATCGAAACTGGCACCCTGCTGTTACCCAGATCAGCTGATGTGGGGACAGATGGGGTGTCTGTGTCTCTATCGCTGTCGCTTTCTGTCTGTCTCTATCGCTCTCTCTGTCTCTCTCTCCCGGTCTGTCCCTCTTTCTCTGTCTCTGTCTCTATCGCTCTCTCTCTGTCATTCTGTCTCTCTCTCATTCTGTCTGTCCCTCTGTCTCTGTCGCTCTCTGTCTCTCTCTCTCTCTCCCTGTCTGTCCCTCTCTCTCTCTCCGTCTCTATCGCTCTCTGTCTCTCTCTCCCTGTCTGTCCCTCTCTCTCTGTCGCTTTCTCAGTCTCTCTCTCTCTCTGTCTGTCTCTCTCTCTGTTGCTTTCTCAGTCTCTCTCTCTGTCTGTCCCTCTGTCTCTGTCGCTCTCTCTGTCTGTCTGTCTCTCTCTGTTGCTTTCTCAGTCTCTCTCTCTGTCTGTCCCTCTGTCTCTGTCGCTCTCTCTGTCTCTCTCTCTCTGTTGCTTTCTCAGTCTGTCTCTCTCTTTGTCTGTCTGGCCTATCTCTCTCTCTCTCTCTCTCTAATGTCATTTGGATCCATTTCACAGAACAAGCACCCCCTGGTGGACATAACGCCCACAGCCGTGGAAAGGCTCAGCTACATCCAGTACCACCCCCTGGTGCTGTTCCTGGACCCGCACAGCCGCAAGGACGTGAAGGTCATGAGGCAGCGGCTCTGTCCGAACTCCAACAAGAGCTCCCGCCGCCTCTTTGCTCAGGCCCGCAAGACCTGCAAGTACTACAGCCACCTGTTTGCAGGTCAGCCCCCCCCCCCCTCCTGCCTCCTCAGTACCTCCTTTGGTCACTTGAATACGTCTATAATATCTAGACGTCTTGCTCTACTTGGTTGTGAAGCGGTGGGTGCCGAGGTCGTTGATTAAACCCAAATTTTCCTTTGATATTGCCCCGCGCTCCCTGCCCCAGACCGCATCGAGCTCCAGCCCAGCTCCGACGTGTGGTATGAAGTTCTCAAGGACAAGATCCACCAGCAGCAGGCCAAGCCAGTCTGGGTGTCCGAGGTCATGGTGAGTAGTTGGCGGAGTCTCTCTTAATTAAAACTGCACGTGCCTTTGGTGGAGGGAGCTGCCGTGTGGAATGTCTTGCCATGTGGGGGATGCTGTGTTCTGAACCACTGTCTTGTTTGTGCACACAGCTAGAGGGCGGGGAACAAGAAGAGCTGGACACCCTCACCCGCACCGACTCCACCGACTACTTGAGCTGTGACAGCCGAGCCACCAGTGACTACGAGGACACGGACGGGGAGGCCTACACAGATGGGGACGGCTATACCGACGGCGAGGCCTACACCGACAACGAGGACCTGGCTGACCACTATCCCAGACACGACAGCCGCCGAAACATGGGCGTGGCCCGCTCCTCTGAGCCCACTAGGGGGCAGGACAGTCCATCTCCCGACTACACTCATGACTTCGAACCCGCGTCCGAGTCTCCTTCCCGGGGGCTGCCGCCCATCTTGCACGTGCCCAAGCCGAGGCCCTTTGCCAACGTCTCCAGCAGCCCTGTCCCGGCCCCGGGGTCCAGCCCCCAGTCTGACGGCCCTCCAGACTTCCAAGCTCCGGACCCCTCCTCCCTGGAATCTTTCCCTGAGCCACCTGCTTCAGAGGACCTCCCGGAGAACCACGAGCCAGCCTCCCTCTCAGAAATAGAGGAGAAACTGCATCAGGTGGGCGTCCGCTTAGGTGTTCCTGGGCAGGCCGGGCAGCGTCCGTATGCCTATTAGTTCTGCATTACTCCAAAAAATGAGATTCTCCTTAGTGAGCGGGCTGCAGCCCAGGTTAGGTCATGCATAAGTCTGCCCTTGCAAGGAACTTAAGTCAATAGTGTAATTCAGCAGAGGATGTTTTTTCCCCTCCTCTCTAAAGTATAATAAGGTTAAAAGTGCAATATAGAAAGTAGGAAGGCAGATGACATTAGCATTTAGGGTCTCTGACCACAGTGTGAATTAGCTGTCCGTGTGATTTCACATGTTAGACATCAGCAGAGATTCTTTCAGCTTTTCCTGTGATATTTAAAACTCTGTCCCCCCCCCCCAGACCCGAATGGCAGAACCACAGGAAAGGAAGACTTCCCCACCCTTCGTCGTGTAAGTGCACCTTCGGAAATGTTTGTAAATGATGGAGAGATTGTACTCCAAGCATGCTGCATGCGACTGAGCCATTGCCGAAGGTCTGACGGAGATGTGTGTCCCTCCCTGTCTGAGGCAGGCTGGCCCACAGAGAGGCCGTGCAGTGGAGACGGACTCAGATTCAAGGGAGCGACACCTCCGACGACAACGACGAGATGGACGACATCGAATGGGGCCCCGCCACAGAACTATAGACTGTTTGGACTGCTAACGTCGGCCACGGAGAGAGAACTGATTGGATGTGCATAGCTACAGCTATACTGCCCCCTGCGTGTGACCTTTGGTACTGCAACCATTTGAAGTTCAGATTAATTCAGGTGTGGAACATTTAGGGCAGTGTTCCAACAACCCACTGGTATTACACACAGTACGACTGTGAACCTACCATGGGAATATCGAAAACCATTTTATTTTTAATGTACATTTTTAAATAAAAAGACTTGTAAATTTTAAGATCTTAGTTATTGTGGTTTGAATAATTGTTTTTTAACTAATAAGATCATGCCTTTAAACAACAAGCTTTCTCTTTAATAATCCACTTGTAAATAAAAATGAGTTGTTCCACGTTTTCAGAATGTGCATTCCCAGAGATTAAATTTATTTTCACTACAGCATAATGGGTACGTAAACCTAAGAGTATTTCTGTTTTAGTTACATTAAAAAGTGAATACTTCTGAACGGTTCTGCGCCGGTCCGTTTACACCTACCATAATGATCGGTCTGGTTTATCGAACCGCTAATTAACAGCACTTCGGTACTTTAAGGTGATTCTGTTTCCTGGCACGTCTACGAATGCCTTCTTGTGAAAGCTTGCAAACTAAAGGACAACGTGGTTTCCTTGCAAACCTCTGGTTCCGGATCAGCGAGAAGGTCTTGCGCAGCAGGTGGACGCCAGCCGTGCATCGGGACCGACCCGCGTCCGGCTTTGGGTCTTACTGGGGGGGTTTGCATGCTGGATACTTATGAGCGAAAATGGCATTAAAAGCCGTGCTGAGGCTGCTGGAGCCCGCACGCTTGCCGGAGCAGGAAGCCCCGTCTGCGGCCACAGCCCGTCCTTTAAGTTCATCTCATCTCTCCTTCCTTCCTTCCCCCTTACGAGCGACTCGGGCGTAAGATGCTCTGTTTCCGAGTCTCTGCGCTGGTTTCGAGATCGCACGGCGCTTTCTGCAATTGACTGTTATACCGAGTCTGCTTGGGTACTTTCTCGGTCATGGGCCGCCTTGGCATAGAAGCGAGGCCCTTTCGCTAGCTGACACGGTCCGGTCTCGGTGACTCCGCTGCGGACCCGGAGCCCCGATCCGCCCGTTACTCGGCCGAAGCGCAGCGCACTCCCACCGCCATGCTGAAGCGCGGGGTCGGGGGCAAATCCAGCTACAGCCCCTACTCGGTCACCGAGCACAAGAGCAAGAAGAGCGACCACAAAGGCAGAAGCAAGCTGGACATCCTGCCGAACAAGCCCAACGTGTGGCTGAAGCAGGTAGGCGCCCGCTCTCTCGCCACTGCGCTGCCGCTTGACCCCAAGCGAAAGTACCTTTCCGTTTGACGCCCCGGGGATGTGTAGCCGGTATTCGGCGTGTTTGCGCACCGCAGCCTGACACCGCGATGCACTAAGCGGCCGAGAGTTTTGCCTGCGGGAACGAAGCGTCCCGCAGACGGACTCGGGGAGCCCCGGGGTCGCGGGCGGCTTTGCGGAAGCTCCTGCTGGCAGCCGAAGCTGCGGCTTCTTCCTGGCGCCTTGCACAAGGGGCCCTGCCCTGCGCTGCCACTCCAGCCTCAGTCCTTATTCATTTTCTGTCCCCCTCATCTCCTCGGTACCGAACTTTGCGTTATTTTTGTTTTCTTTGCACCCTATTTTATTTTCTTACTTTATTTTTATATATAACATCTCATTTAAGCGATGGTTTATAGTATAGTCCTACTATGTAATACTTTCACTCATTATACTCAACTGGTTGATTGAAACAAAACTTTGGTCTGGATTTATACTCTATGCACCCGAACTTTTCTGTAATTGATTATTTTTGTGAGTAACTTCCCCAACACTGAGGATAGTATAGCATAGTATAATATGGTATAGTATAGTGTCGTATAGTATGGTATAGTATAGTGTTTTCAGTTCAGCTTACGTAATACTTTTTCTAGGGGCCCATGCATCTGTTGAGTGGGTGTGGTCTGAAAACCTGGTGCGTGTTTTAGGTGCTGATGGGTCTGATTGAGCAGCAGAGCATTGAGTAACATCTGTTTCCTAACATGAAGCCGATTACATCCACGCTCTCTTTTTCTCCCTGCTTGTTGACATTTTGGGATTGTTCGGCTGTTATTTTTAATGGGTCAGACAAGATGGAGAGTTCCCAGTGTCTGTTTTTAACGTCGCTTTCTAAAATCCCTCGATAGTGTTGCATAACATTTCATTCCTCAGATGACGGATCTTAATCCAAATCCCCATTAACCTGCTGGACATTGCAGTGGTGCTTTTCAAGTTAAGTATTCTGCTTATGCATGCTGAGAAACGAAACCAACCATTTCCAGGTTATTAGTCCGTGGCCTTAGACGCCCTGTTCCATGCTGCAGTTCCTCAGCCATGACTAGTGTTGCATTGTGCATCTCTTCTGATGGGCTGATTTTTAACACATCCATGCATCTTATCCAATATGAGGGAGCTGTAGCGTTTTCCAGGCAGAATGGGACACAAGGCAGGGATCCACCCTGGATAGGCCACCACTCCATCACAAGGCATATATGGGTCATTCTCACAAATTTTAGCATTTAAGAAAAACTGTTACAATGGAATATAGTGTTATTTGTGTAGTGAAATTGACATCACTTTAAATTTTTGATATATTGAAATTGTCGTTTGTTGCTCTGATTTTAATGATTAATATTCCCCAAATGTATAGCTAAATATCATATTACAGTAAGGGTTTTGAGATAAAATAGGACAAAACTAGATAATGTTTCAACTTTATTGTATGTACCCCACAATAAACAGTCAATTCTTATGATAAAATGGATATTTTTTGCCCAATTTTTTAATGTTAGTTTTGTCATTCCCCCCCCCCTCATCTGTAACTATTGCCCTGGATTTGAAATACTTTTGTTTAGTACACATATAAATGGTAATACAATAAAACTGATCAACCAGACCAGAAGCAAACTAAACAGTTTAGACAGATTCAATGTATACAGCTTAATTGTCTTCAAAAATGTAAAAAATCAGACAAAATTAATGTTATGGTAATGAACTGTATGTTACGGAGGATGATTCATACGGTAATGGTAATGAGCATTGCAGTGTGGTACGTCATTTAGTTTAGATATGGTCTTTCGGGGTGGGGTGGGGTGGGGGGGTCAGGCTGAGGAATGCTTGTCATCTTTTCTTCTGTTCCACATATTTTACTGTATTTCCTGTCCACCTGTTCTTTTTTCTTCCATGTTGTTTAGAGGTCAGAAGCCCTTTTTCTTTTCACTGTTTATATCTGTCTAGAGATCATTGACGGTAGTGACCCATACTCACACTAACTCTCAGTTCCGCCGGTTCACCCAGCAGTATTCTTATTTACTGTGTGACTTATTAAATCATTGCTCATATCGGCCTTCCTCCTCCTCTGCTTTGTGTCGCAGCTGTCAGTCCTCCAGGAGCAGCCCCCCAAGGACGGGCCTGACGCCCCCGATCCTTCCCCCTCCGGCCACCCGAGCCCGTCCTCCTCCTGCCCGGGGACCCCCCTGGCTCAGCATGCCTGGCCGGCTGGGAGTGCCTCCCCCATGGCCACCCTCCGCCGATCCTCCACCTGCCACCAGTCCAGCACGGCCGGCTTCCCGCTGCAGTCCTGGGTTTTCAGCAAAGGCCTCAGGAGAGCGGCCGCCGCTCAGGACGCCCCCCCCGACAGCGGCGAGGGGCCGGCCATCGAGGTGGAGGACATTCCCTCGCTGCTCCAGCAGGTGGCGCGCTTCGCCGAGGCCGTGGAGAAGCTGAAGGACGTGGTGGCGGCAGAAGGTGAGGTGGTCGCACGTAGCAGAACGCGGTTAGCATAGCGGCTAACTGCGTCGGGGTGGGGGGGGCAGGCTATACCCCTCATTTCTAAACTCTGCTCTTACATTTACTGGTATTTAGCGGACGCTTTTGTCCAAAGTGGTGCACATTACAAACATTCGGCTGTCGAGGAGTCAAATGGGCCTAAGTGCGGCTAGCCTGAGCTTCCGGTGAAGGCCCAGGTACGAGTGTAAGCGGCATGGGAGCAGGAGCTACACACCAGCGTCTAACAAAGCCCGATGAGGCGATTTAAGTACCAGAAGTGCCGCATTAAGGACATTCAGGGAGTACAGAGCGGCCCCACAGAGCAGCAATACTGCGTAGCTAAGGTGACACCGGAGGCCGGTGGCAAAGAGGTGTCGAAGTAACGCAAGTATGCACACAGGAAGTATTCTGGCTGTAAATAGCCAATGTGAAATGGAGAAATCCCTGACATTTCAGCCTTTTTTTGGCCCCAAAAGGACTGCCTCGCTCGCGCCATGTGCTCCGAGCGCGGCTGAAGGCAGGGCTGCGCTCCGCTCTGCTCGAGCGAAGGCCACCTTCGCCCCCCTCCCCCTGGGCTGAGGTGCTTCTGCAGGAAGCCCCGTCCGCTTTTCGAAAACGCTGCACTTTTCTACGAAAGCCGCCGTCGGCCCTGCCGGCGAGGGCACCCGGGGGTTGCCACGGCGACGGCTGACGTTCTGTTCGCTGCGTGCTATCTCTTAAAGTGGCTGTGTGCGTTAGGTGGGGTACCGCCCGGCGTGGATCCTGCATCGCCGATAGGTGCGTGGGGGGGGTTAATCCGCCAACCAATGACCTGACTTTCTGGCGCACAGAACTAATACGTCGCTTGCGATTTTGGGCGTGACATCGCCGCGGCTGTTGGGTTTCATTCGTGTTAGTGACCCATGCTCATGTACATGTGTGTCAGGGGCAATTCTGGGGTTTGACCCATAGGGGGCTCAGCCCCCTGTGAGATGTTCAGCCAGAGTAATGGTGCGTTCCAGTTACCTCGGAGGTCGTAACTGGGATTGACGTCACGCACAAGTTCGCCGCGTTCCAGTAGAACAAGTCGGAAAACCGTTTAGCGATGCCGGGGACTACAGTACCAAATCGCGAGAAATCCCAATATCACAGTATTTTGTGCAGAAAAACACCCTAGCAACATGTGCACAGGTAGTGGTTGGACAATATGGTGTGTCGACCAATTTAATGAGCCACAAAAGACGCGGGCGCTAATAAAACTACAACAACTTCTGTTGATTAAAGGGCGCCGCCATCTTGAATGTCAGGGTCGTGTCGATTCCTACGAGTTCACGGGTAATTTCGACTTCGGGGGGGGGTGTTCCAGTTGCAACTTCCGGTCGTGAGCTCGCAATTTACGAGTTACAAGTACAACTGGAACGCACCATAATCCTCTAGGTCTGGGGATGCCATGTCACATTTTGATGGATGTTTATGAAAATGAATGAGATATTTTAGTGTACATTTATTTGGGGGGGGGGGGCATTTTAGGGAAGCTAACCCCCCCCTCCAAATCAGCCATAGCAGTGCTCCTGCGGTTTGTATAAAACCAGACAAATTATAGGTCATCCTGCCTTCTTTTTTTTCCTTTAAAACAAGAGTGATTGCCAACCGGAAGGTGAAATTAAAGTGGGCCGGTTGCTTTTTTTCGGGTTATCTTTAAACGCAGGGTGTAATAGAACAGGAAGGGGTGGGTGGGGTGCTTAGTGTACAGCTAGTGTACTGAGTTAGTGCAGTCACACTCATTCCAGCTGAATCACTGATACTGTATTATTATTCATATTAATATTCTGTAGTAGTTATTTTTCCAGTGAGGGCTGAAACACGGATATGAACACATGCAGACTTTTATGGACTCTCGTATTCCATCTTGCACATATTTTGTGTTCTGTATTTGGTAGGGCTATAGTCCGCGTTTAGCCGCCCCAGAGTGGGATGCTGGGGCGTGTCGATGCGAGGCACAGTGTAGCCATCATTCGACTGCGGCGTGCCACCGATGCAGGCAGCCCCGCTGTCTGAAAGGAAGGCAGGAAGCGGGAGATGCAAGCTGCAGGGCCGTCGCAGGAAATGCACGGCTGTCGACTGCGTGCAGGTTCCCAGCCCCGCGTCTAAGGTCGTAGTCGCATCCTGGCGATGCAAGCGGACGCCCCCGGAGACCCACACGCAATGCCGTTGAGGGCGGTAGCACGCTCCGCGCGACTCAGCGCCTCCTCTGTGCTCTGATTTGCCCCCGCAGGTGAGCTGGAGAACCGGGAGGCCCTGGCTCATGAGTGCCTGGGAGAGGTGCTGCGGATCCTGAGACAGGTCTTTGGCACGTACCCCCTCCTCAACACGGTGGAGACCCTCACCGCGGCCGGCAGGCTCATCTCCAAGGTCAAAGGTAGGTTGAGTGCAGTCAGAGCCCCGGGATTCTGAGGCTCGTCAGCAGTGAGAGGAGCCATGTGTGAATGGGGGCGTGATCCAGAATAGCGGCCGGCATCTCTCCGCTTTTAGGGTTCCACTATGAAGGCTGCAGCGAGGTGGAGAAAAAAGACTTCGAGAAGGCTGTGGAGATGATCGCCGTGGCTTTCAGCAGCAGGTGGGTGTCCATTCAGTTCATTGGAAGCTAGGTATTAAGTACAGGGGCCCTGATCCTATGGACGGATGGATGGGAAGGTAGCTACTCAGTTAATGACAGTTATTATTTCTGTGAGTATTTTTAGTTGAGTTGAGTACTTTCTAAGAGTATAAGTATTTCTATGAGTATTAGAAGCCAGGATGATGCCTAAGAATCTGAAAGACTCACCTGTGTGTATATATGTATCTGTGTCTACTGGTGGTTTTGCACTGCCAGCAAGAACCGAGCTGTACCTGAGCTGGACCGCAACCTGGCGGTTTTCCATTGTAAAGCATACGAGCCATGCCTGACCCGTATCTGCACTGACGTGGCCCTGCTTACTAGCAGAGCCGAAAGTGTGGCCAAACCAAGTCGGTTGCTTCACCACCATCTGATTGGTCGAAAAGTATGTGGACATACTGGTCTTCTGCGTCGATATGCATGGATTATCTGAAGGAAAAAATGGTACATCCTATTTATTACTTGTTATTAGTGGTATTGCACACCGTGACGTATCGGTGCATTCCCAATAACTCAGTACTTGAAAATATCCAACCTCCTGCTTAAAAAAGTACTATTGAACAGCTGAAGGGAATGGATTCGTAATGCAAATTTATGCACGCGAATGTTAATTCCACTATCTTTTTGATACTGACATAAAGCGGTTCTCACAGACGTGCTAGAGAATAGGAAATGAGCACACAGTAAATCATGATGTAAACACTCTGTGAACAGTAAATAATCCCCTCTCTTCGGGTTTACGTCACTGTCACTCTCCAAATCCAGCACCACCTTTGCTGAGCTGAAGCCTTATGCAGTGGAAAACCGACGCAAGATGGAACCGCACTATAACTAGTCTCTCTTCAGCACATGGGTCGGGTACAGCCTGGTTCCTGCATGCCAAAGGAAAAGCACCATATATCTCTCTGTATATGTAGATAAATGATATCTAGATGAACCACAGCACTGGGTTGTGAGGGAGCCTGTAGTTGGTGCCACGTGGCACAGGGCTGGGGTACACCCTAGGAGGTACGCCAGTGCTGGCTCCAATACCCTAGACACGCTCACAGTGTGCTCATATACTCAACAGTTACTCATTATTAGGGGTAACTATTAGACTACAAGTAACTTATAGTGTAACTATAAGTACATCTGAGTTTGGCAGCAGGGCGAGGGGCTTCCAGCCCGCAGCATACCCGAGTACCTCTGCCCAGCCTCCCTCTGTCCTAGAGGCAAAGGGCACCATAGCTCCCCCCCCCCCCCCCCCCCCCCCCCCCC
>JAODKL010000144.1:0-17764 GCA_026780765.1 Petrocephalus schoutedeni
AATCAGAGCTAGATAAGATTTTAACAACTCTGAGCTATTAAGTTCTCCCCAAGCGAGCTTGATGGGCCGAATGGCCTTCTCTCGTTTGTATAGTTCTTATGTTCTTATGTTCTTATGACACCATTAAGCCATGTAGACTGTAACTATAATGACGCCCACACTGTCTTTCATAAAAAATTTTTGAAGCACTGCTGTCCCCACAAGGTGGCCATCACTTCTGCCCACAATCAGTATTCCTGACACATCTGGGACTGGACCTGATTTATCCAGATAGTGAAAGCTCTCCCTGAGGCAGTGCTACCCTCTCCGGGCCCTTCCGAGCATGGGGCCTAACATCAGCAAGGAGAGAGATATTTCAAAGGTAATCATGTGGTCTGACTCTATCAGGAAGTTAGCCTGAATGCCCTCAGGGTGCTGATCTGCCTGTTGTTCAAACCCTGTGCCTCCCAGATGGGCCATTTCCATGCATTTAAAATGAAGGCGCTTTACGTAAAATGCAATATCATTGTCTAAGCATTCTGGAGTCATTTGTCTAGTGTGGAATGTACCTCAGAGGCATGTGCATAACACAAGCTGTACCTTAGAGAATTTTGCAATGCAAAATACAAAACATTACATTATTGTGCGAGACGTTTTCAGTGAGATACCAAGTCAGTGTTTTAGGAAACCACAGAAGTGGGGAGTCCTCAGTGAGTTGGGGTTATACAGACCAGCGACATCTAAGTGACAACAAGGGGCTTTGTGGTGTTCAATGATGAGTGGCGCCATCTTCTTATGGATGAAGAAACTCAATTATATGTCATATTATATCACTTGGGTTGTTCACCGAACAGCCCTTTTTTGAGATATTCGTTAATTTTATGTCTGAATCTTTTGCCCCTATACTGCCAGCAAGGCACAGCTTTGGAATGGAGGATTCAGATGCTGTGCTGTGAGCACATTGGGTTCATTAGTGACCAGCAGCCCTAGTTTGGGAGAGCTGGATCTATGCTCTGAAAACTGTTTAAATTCAGTCAAGCGCACCTGTGGAGCTAAAGGATTTGGGAGGCAGAGCAAGGAGTCTATGGTATAGTGGACATGGCAGATGGGAGAGGTGGTACAGAAGTAGGTGGTGCGGGGTTAAGCAAGAGAGGTGGTACAGGAAGGAGGATGTGATCCAGGGGTGGGGTGTACAGAGGAGGTGGTATGGGGGAGGTGGTACAGGATGGGAGAGGTGATGCAGAGGTAGAGGGTACGGAGGAGGTGGTACGGTAGGGGTACAGAGGAAATGGCCTGGGGTGGATGGGGGAGGTGATGCAGAGGTAGGGGGTACAGAGGAGGTGGTATGGGGAAGATGGGGGAGGTGGTACTGAGGTAGAAGATCCAGTCCAAAAATTCCCACAGCCTGGTATGTAAGCTTTTGCATAAGGCTGGTAGCTTATATAAAATTGAATGATACATTAAAAACAAGGAATGGCCCATTATCTACACATACACATACAATCATAAACTTAAATTAAATGTTTTTATGTTTTCTATTAATAGTTATATTGCCATTTTGAACTCTGAATTGGTTTTGTTATGAAAGCAAAATAAACTGAACTTTCAGACTATACAAAATCAAATTTACCTAGAACATAATTTTTCAAGGAGACAAACCTAAATGGAGTTGCGATCATTTGTATGAAATAGAAGTAATGCAATTTAACCAGGCAGATCCATCACTAACAAAACATATGTTTATGGCTATTTTTAAACCTTACAGGCACTTTACACAGACCCTCTTGACAGTACAGTATCTGACACCCTATTGGCAGTGCACAGCTAACTGAAAAGTTAGCTTTGATAACTGCTAATCCGCTCACTCTAAAGTTCAGTTTGATCATGCCAGACCAATAAACCACAAAAAAAATATATATACCCGTAGCTAACAATAACCGCTAACCTCTCTCTAACCATTATTATTTGACTGTAGCTTTGGTTTTGGCTTTGGCTCTGAAATCCTTGAAAAGATACCTAGAGAGCTATAATTTTAACATTGAAGTCCCATTTGTTGGACTAGATTAGTTACTGGGGGATATTTAAGACCTTTCCCAACTGTGTATCTTTGGATTCTGTATAGTCTCCCAAATAAATCTGCAATGAAATTTTCTTTCTATTTCGTTTGTGAGATATACGCATTTTTGTCGGAGAATTTTGCCCTCAGTGAAGCCACTTGAAGACTACAAACATGGCGCTGTTTACCTGAAACTAGGAAGGAGGGTCTCAGGTCTTTATTAGTGTATAGGTCTGTCAGTCAGAACCTGGAAAATACAACCGGGGGCCCGTATCACGAAGCAGGACTTCTTGTTTAGCCGGATAACTTGTTGGATTCAAGGTAGACTAGGCTAAATATACAAGAACAAAAGTCAAACTAGGGTAGGTTCAGGTTACCTGGCTAAGCAAGAATCCAGCTTTGTGATACAGGCCTCTGTTCTCCGCTTAGCTCAGGGTTCCCTGGTTTAAATTGACTTTATCTTCGTTCACTTAGATTTAGCTCAGATTACCGTAAATCCGACAAGTTATCGACCCATCATGAGTTTACACATAGTCAGCCAACATCATGCTAGATATACTACTGCAGACAGGCTCATAACAGACAGGAACAAATATGTATCATTTTAGGGTTTACAGATGTTTTTCACCGTTACCCTTTATTCACATACAAAAATATGTTAGCAGATTTACAATTAGTGGAAGGAACTAAGTTTAGCTGAAGCTAATTGGTTTTCCAAATTAGTGGAAATGCTAATCCACTGATGAAAAAGGCAGCTTCACTAATTAGTGGTTAGCGGCTTAGTGGAATCCTGCCCACCACTGCCTATTGATCATAAGTCTTACTGTATTTCCTAGACCACTCTACTGCCCACTATGTTGCCCACAAGGAAACTGAGTAGTTGAGTCCTGCTTTCCACAAGAAATATAAAATCCATCTGAAGCCAAGCAGGTGTGGGTCAATGTACTGGTTAAAAAATGGCCCACTGTAGCCCTATTAAATGTGGTCTCCTAATCATTCCCTGTATCTAATTGGTCAATTCCCTCTTGCCCCTTCATCACATTAGCTACTGTGTGGTGAGCATACTGGCACAGAATGGCTGCCATCATCCAGGTGGGTGCAGTGGTAGTAGGAGTGCCTTGGGTTTCTTGAAAAGCGTGCTCATAAATGTATCTATATATACAGAGTCCTAACCCACATATCACCAGTGTTGGGAAGATTACTTTGGAAATGTAATTTGTTACAATTACAATTTACCATATTTAAAATGTAATAGTAGTGTAACTATTTCAATTACTACATACAAATAATGTAACTAATTACATTTAATTACTTTTTGATTGCTTTTTAAAATTATGAATGAAAATTCTCAAGTTAACCATTTTGAAATTTTTTAACCTGGCAGTGTTTACTTTATAGCAATACTAAACACTGACTACTGTCAAAGCCCTTTCAATACATTAATTAACATCATTATGATTGATCAAGTTAATAAAGATAATATAATAACAGGCATCACAAGGTAAGCATATTGTAGGAGGACGGCACATATTCTGTCAATGGGATAAGAAGTGCAAGTGTGGCTTGCTTCACGAGCCATTGTGTGTTTACGCATGCTGTCAGTGTTTATACATTCTGTTTTGTTTCCCTATGCGTCGTAGCTTACGATTGAGTTGGTGTCGTTGTCGTACAGTCTGCATACCTGGCATAGTCAGAATTGTTAGATCCATATCGCACAGTGTGATGATCTTGTAGGATCGCTGAAATCACACAGTGTGTACACTTTAGAAGCATGGTGTGGCACGCTGAACGTAGGCATGTCTTCCCTGCTTTAATATGACTGTTTCAGTTACAGTAAGCTGCACTTGAGGTTGGACATAGATTGTTTCGATGTCGACAACATCTTGACAGCCTGTAAACAAGCATTACATTGCACAGTTAAATTTGTGCCTGTTTCTGAAATGTATCAGAAATGTTTTTATATATCCAGCAATGGAATGCCTTTCTTTCTTTGTCTGACATTGCCTGCAACAGAAACTCAGACTGCTCATGCAAGTTAATTAGCAGAAGTGGCACTGCAAATGCAGACCCAACAGGATAACCAGTCAGAAGTATCAGAATAGTATCAAACTTTCGACTGTGCAGGGAAATAGCAAAGGGAGGGTGTTTTGCATAAGAAAAACATGAAAAGCAATAAAAATAGTATAATTAAATATATCAGCAAGGTTTAGCATACAATGTTAAGATGTAAGTAAAATTGTAATCATGAATATTTCTATAAGTAACTACTTTAATTACACCTTTTTCTGTAGTAACTGTAACAGATTACAGTTTAATTTTTTTAATTAAGTTACGTAACGCCATTACTGGTGACTCGTTACTTCCCAACACTGCATACTGTCTATATGGTTGGCTACTGTATATAGCTGTCTTGGGTTCCATGCTTTGACCACAACCAGTACGCAACCAGATGTTCTGCATTTAGACAGCTGTAGAGCTCACAGTACAATGCATAGCAGGTAAGAAATGAGATACACTGGGCTGCAGGCTCATTTCCTGCTGCTGCACCTATGGTCTTTGCAGCCGTCAGCAAAATGTCTCCTTTCCACAGGCCTCACCTGCAGCCTTGGCGAAAACTGTGCTGGCGGAGGTCCCGAACCAGGTGGTCGACTACTACAACAGCAAGGGGATCAAGCCCAAGTGCATGTTGGAGTACGAGTCTTCCAGGACGTTTGGCCCTTAGCACCGGGGGCACAGCTGCTCCGCATCAGCCTCAAAGAAACGGCACGTTTCAGCTCTTCTTAACGCCCTTTTTGCATGTGCGGTCATTGAAGCTTGCATCTCTGACCAGTCGTGTTGTGAAAGACTGTTTGTATCCTTAGAGACAGTTTGTATGGAGAAAACAAACAAATGCACAATTAATGTCCTGAACTTCAGTAAACGGATAGTTTTACGTGCAGTATGAGCATGCTGACCTACAAGGTGTCCGCATTAGTTTTTATACGGGTTTGTTGGAATTTCTTACATTTCGTAATATTCTTACATTGTAAAGCATTTTGGACCACTGGAGAATTATTAGCTGTGTGTATTAGCGCCATTCGCATCCCGTGGTCAGCCGAGGCAGGTGGATGCATGGACATGCATGTTCCGCATGTCAGTGATCAAAGAGGTTGTGACTTTTCCATCGTTTTTTTTGTTGTCCTTTAAACGTATTGTGAAGGATCAGTGGTAGTTTTGGTGCTGCTGGTGTCCTGCAGCATGATGATCTATAACCTAAATGAGCATGCTTAGGCTCCTGGAAACATGGGTGGCCAGGGGTGGTGCCAAGGTAGGAGCTTCTGGTGCCACACAGGAAAGGTGCTTGAGCCTTATTTCCTTTTGATTTGTTTGTTTAAGAGTGAACAAATAAACAAAATAAACCTGAGTGGTCTCAAAATCAATGTGCCCAAATTTTGTCTGTTTTCTTAATGTAAACACACGATAAAATCCACGAAAACAAACAAACGAATAAGACTGATGGAAAGACGTCTTGAGTTTTGTGCACCACAATTTTTTAGTGAGTGCTTGTAAGTCAGAAGTCATGGTGACCCTGAACCAGATGACACAAAGAATGGGCTATAAGGCTGAATATGAACTAGATGGGATGTTAGTCACACATAAACACAGGTCACCTAAGTCAGCCAATCAGCAACTGGGGACCACTGATTAAGGTTGTATGTGAGGACTCCTGGATGAACACTATCATCACAGACAATCAGATGAGCAGAAGACCGGAGGGCTGTGGTACTGTATTAGGCAACCATTTGAAGCGTAATTGTTATGCACAAAAGCAGTGTCTCACATCATGCATGCAGTGTTACCTCGAATACTTCCCAATTATGGTTTTGCCAACTTTTCTCAAAGCTTATTTACAAGATTGATTACCAGAAAAAGACCACTTATTTTGTAGGAAATTGGCAACCGAAAACGTGAGGTCACACAAACCCACATCCCTGGACACATGAGGAGACAGTGCTGTACACTGAGCCACCACACTGCCTTATGCTTAGTGATGCTGAGTTTCTGGGCTGCTATTTAACCTAATTTGAGAATCACCCAGTGGACTGGCACTGGCTGTTTCCTTAAGTGGAAAGCTGTTTTATCATTAAAGATTGCATGGTGTTTTATATCCAAGACAGGCTGGGAAATGCTAAATTACACATCACTATAACTTTATTATTGCAGAAAATGTTACCATAGCTTTGAAGTGACATTTTGATGTTTTATATTGTATTAAGAGTAGAAGCATTAATTCACACATCTTGAAGCCAGTTCCCATACTGTGAATGCTGTACGGAGTAATGATTCTGCTGGTCACGGGATGACGGAGTAAATCTGAACTTAATTTGGTTAATTGTGGTTACTAGTAAGTAGCAATGTAGGGACCTGACCTTAGCCTCCTAACTCAGGAGTATCTGCAATCATCATTTGGGCAGGCAGGTGCAGGTGTGTGAGGTGTTACTCAACGAATCATTGCAACGAGACATCGGGGTGAGTCTGTGCCCGCCCAGGTTTGGTCTACTTCTTGAGATAACTGGCTCATCAGCAGCAAGAAAGAGCCTCCCGACGTGGTCGGTATGCTTCACCTTTTGAAGCAGGAAAACCCCTGACATTCAAAGGATGACTTTTCACAGATGGTTGTCCCCTGTCAGCGATATGAATTGGCTGGATGCTGGGTTGCTGTTACATCAGAACTGTTACCATTTTGGGGCTGTTGCTTCAAAATCCAGAGCCCTAGAAAGACAACGGTGTGTCCTTGATCTTGCAAAATCAATACCACGTTGTATTTAAAGAACTCTGCTTTGCCTGACTGGATTTTAATTTCACACGGGTCAAACTGAAGTCCTAACAAGTTTCGCCCTGTTTATTTTTCAGGCCACTTGCAGATTCCGTGCTTATGTAGACAGGTGGTGTCACACTTGTCTGTGCCTTTAGAAGTCACAGGTGTGCCCTTCGGATTCTGTTCATCTACACACCAACATACATATTCAGTCTGAATTACTAGGGGGCAGTGTTTCCCAATCCGGTCCTCTGGGACCCACAGTCAGTCCATGTTTTTGCTCCCTCCCAGCTCCCTGCCAGATAGTCCATATTTTTGGCAGTAGCTTGGAGGGAGCAAAAGCATGGACTGGCTATAGGTCCCCGAGGACCGGATTGGGAAGCACTGCTATAGGGTGTACTGGACAGGAGGCCCAAAGAAGATTGCACCAGAAATGCCAGTGTTTCACTATCGATTGCCCAGCCCCACACCACTTCTCCTTGCAAACTCTATCCCATGCTCCTCATGTGGATTAACAGCAATCCCATCACATAGTGCATACCTGCATCCACCTCTGTGTTCGATTACCTTAACACCACTTGCTGTATGAATCTGTTTCATTATTTGTTTGTCTTATTTAAAACATAATTTATAATCTTCAGTTTTTAATTCCAAAAACTTTCCTTGGACTGCTTGCAGGAGATGAACTTCTTGTTTGTGAGGTGACCCCTGAGTGCATGCCAAAGGGGGCATTACATAAACAGCTAAAGTAAATCCTAGATGTAGATGTTATGTTCTCAATGCTTCAACTGATCTTGCTAATGGCCTGGAGAACATTCTCCACACAGGCATGATTAAAACTTAATTGGGTCTTAAATTTTTTCTGCTGTTTATTTTTTATGTGTGGCAATGGTAAAATTCATTCCTGGTTATGTAGGTATGAGAGAGAACAGCATACTCTCTATATTTCCAAACTGACTTCCGCTGGGAAGCACCATGAAGGCTGACCTATTTGTTTTGGAAGAGTTCTGCAATGACTCGGGAAGCAATTCTGGTGCTTCTCATCTGCTCACTGTTTAAGGCTCTTCAATCTTAAAGGGTGATGCATGGTTGTAGGAATAGAGTGGGAAGTCCCTCAGTTACAGTGACCACACAGTCTGGGTACAATTGTCTTCTGAACCGTTCATGGCAGCTAAGAGCTGAGAGAGACTGAAACACTAAGGCTCTAAGTTATGGGTCTCAAACTCCAGTCCTAGAGGACCGGAGCCCTGCACATTTTTGGGTTTACCTTCATTTAACACACCTGATTCAACTCCTCACAGCTCCTTATGCTAATTACCACACTGCTCTTTAGCTCAATTGTTTTGTGGTGGAACAGGGAAAGAACTAAGCTACGCAGGGCACCGGCCCTTCAGGACTGGAGTTTGAGACCCATGCTCTAAGTAGATAAAAAGGTCGGCAAGGATGGAGAGAATTTCTTTTTACGGTAGCTGAAGAGTACAAATGTATTTTTTAATTTGGCAGATGCTATATTTCCGAGCAACATACAATCGCTAAGGCTGAGTCAGACAGCGTCTGGAGCTAATGAGGTTAAGGGCCTCACTCAACCGCCCGATGGTGACATCATTCTGCCAACTGTGAGATCTGACCCACCTAACTTACGGAGCCACACACCACCACCAAATACTAATCAGGTAAACGCCATTCAGCTTCTGAGATCAAATGAAAGCAGGTGCATCCAGAACAGGATGGCCATAAGTTTTCACAGAATGGTTACCTGAAGCCACTCACCCTCATCCCCTAGATTTCCTCCCGTGGAATCTCTTCAACAAAGCTACTTTTAACCATAAAATCCTGATTATTTGTAGTGAGAGAGAACATCCTACTTTCCAGCCAATCTGTTTCCCCCCATGTGACAAGAATTATTATTTCTCAGACCTATTTGTATGGCTTCCCACGCAAAGACGGTTAATTACAGGAATGCAAACAAAGGGACAGCCAGATTCTAGGAACGATAATGATGGGCCTATATGGTGTTAGCCTGGCAAATAAACACAACAAGCTACAGCAGCAAACTATGGCATGCAAGTAGTATTATGATTAGGGAACTCAGTAGGGAAAAGACTTACATGTTCATTAGGAGATACTCAGTTATGCCCTTAAACTATTCTCATCACTAAAAACATCCAACAGCCTCTGAAATATGTACTACTAAATTCAAAATATATGGAAAAATAATTCAAATCATGCTACTGTAACATAGTGTCCTCATAAACCATATCCCCTCACTGGCTCCTCCTTTGACACCATATCATTTGCAGGGGATTAATCAAATACGCCTGGAAGAGATAACAAGCTGATGGTTTCTCCCTCTAGCAGTTTCTCCCATTACCTGGTTCTGAGTATTGTAGCTTTAATGAGAAGCTTCCCTCTCTCTGTCACATCACAGGAATTCACAGCATTTAACTGCTCTAGATTGAATTGATTTCCTATTTAATTTGCCGTGGCATGCTATCTGTGCCGTTTCGTTACTGGTATGGACAGTCGGGAATTGTTATGCGGGATCAGCTTGATCTGTTCGACGACCGATCTGTCTAAACAGGCCTCAGTAGACTAATAAAGCAGGGACAGTGCGACTAATTGCATCTCTCTGTGCTGCACTGGTTCTCAGTGGACTGAGTGTTTAGTTTTGTATACCTGCTGTTACTAAACAGATGGAGAGCTTCTAAAGGAATCTTAGTCGGCTTCATACCCATGGGAATTGGTCAACTAAGCTCAGACAGGCAGAATAAGTGAAGACGACTTCGATAAGGTCAGAGTCTGCCTCCCTAGTCTCTGTGGTTGGGCTGTGCTGCACATCAAGCCAGGGATGAGACTTGTGATATCTTTGATCTCAGCAGTGCTGCTGAAACAAGTAATTGAGCAGAAAATTCTCACCTAGTGTTACAGCCGTAAATAGTTCAAAACCTGGATGGGGGAGCTAGACAGCACTTTGCCCTAATTTAAACTTCAAACTTAAGCCTAATTAAAACTTCTAGCGGTCCTATAATTATTTTGCATATCTCCGTGTTGTTTTGAAATTTTACTGCCTACTGCTCTGATTATTTTTGTTCTTCTAAATGCGCTCCTCGAAAATTGTATGCAAAGACCCAATTTTTCACGTATTAAAGAAGGAAACAGGAAATTGTTTTTATTGGTTTATTTATTTAGGAGACACCTTTGTCCAGGGACAAAGAAATGGTTTTATGAAGATTTTGTGCTTGTCAGGAACCACTGTAAACAGCGGTACAGTTCATAAAAATACGAAGTCAGCATGGTTTAATACTGATGTGGTGACCTTTAGAAGGTTGAGGTCAAGTCAGCCAGGTAAGATTAAAGTCCCCCCCCCCATCCACCACCATCACCACAGCTCACTGAATTCTGCTGAACTGTAAAGTCTACTGATAAGGCTGGTTCATACTTCTCTGTACGTGCATGTCCGTGTGGACCGTGTTACATCATTGCGCACCTCCATGGACAAAAGCTTGCTGCGCTCCAAATTTATGCCCGGGTGGACAGTGAACGCACAGCTCTGGACACACTGTGCATGCCCAACTAACTATCGTCCACTTAAAACACCAACATGCATGCTTTTAACAAGAAATTCTGTGAGGAAGTTACAAAGTTCTTGAGTCAGATCATGGGTTTTGGTATTGTTTGTTCTGTATGATATATTTTTTTTATCTTGTAATAACACTAGTTTTATTGTAACTGCAATATTTTTATTGTAACAGTTGATTAATGTGATTATAAGGTGTCTCGACAGGTGGCCATAAATAAAATGTATTATTATTATTATTATTATTATTATTATTATTATTATTATATAAGGGGTGGGTAGTTTACCTTGCATACAGCAAGGACTGGATTTGGTCCCCATGGCCCATATCAACAAAACCTGAAAATATGTTGGTCTAGTGCTCCTACCGCTTCGTAATTCTGAAGAATCCTGCAAACTAAAACCGGCTAAGCTCAGATCTCCTACACATTGTTAGTTGAGTCCACACACAGCTGATCTGTCATCTTGCCCAGAACTGCAAGCTGTTTGACCTCATGTTTGAATATGTACATTTCTGCCTGTATTCAAGATATTGCAATCAGAGCAGATGTTTCTCCAGACCAGAAGTACAGCTGGTACATGCTCTATGGATGGAGGCCATGAAAGTTTGACCAATGTGGTTTCGTAGGCTTCCCATAAGACCCATGGCCCATTAAACATCATTTAAGATGAAATAGGCTTATGACTTATATGGGTACAATGTTCAGCACAGAGACTGCTGTTGCTTTTCTGGCTACTGAGGGAGATCATAGTCAGCATAGAGGTTCACAGGATGCTTAACTGCTAATCTTTAATACCTTATCTACAGATCATTGGGGGTGGCCGAAATATGAGAATCTGTAACATTTTCCTCCTGAACTCACAAAGGTGTGGGCTGTTATTGCCAAATGAATTCTTCTATTATATTTCCCTTGGGATGGGTGCTGTAACTGGAATCACTACTTTTGAGCCTAGAAACACACTGAATAATCTGATGTGCCACTACTGAATTTGCCCATCCTCATGCCTTGCTGAAGATTTATTTTTTTGTGGTGCTTCTATCTTTCTGTAATGTTTCTGAGATCCTGCATAGATTGAAGGTAAAACTGTGGACCGAGTCTGTGTATGTGTTGGATAAGAATGGATTTCAGACTGAAGTCTTGAGAAGAGCCCTGCTGTTAAACTTTTATGATTGACATGGCAAAAGATCCCTGTGTAGGATGGAGTGAAGCTATGTTAATTCTAGCTGTTGAGTTCTAGCAGAATTGAGTGCCTTTATAAAGGTGAAATTACAACATATGAAAAAGGAATGACATCTTTACTCATATAAAGCATCATAGTATCAGAATGAAAGTATTCTGTATTTGGAATTAAAAATCAAAACCTCTCAAGACCACTTATGTACTTTTTTTATTTGTTTGCACTGTTTACTTGCCTGCACTATGTACTGCTTTGCACCTCGTCCTGTCTTGCAGTAGATGTTTGTTTGTCTGCACGTTAAGTACCTTGCTGCTATATGCACAAGAATTCCCACTAGATCAATACAGGCTTTTTTTAATCTTATGTCATCTCATGTTATTAGCAAGCCATACTGAGAATGGTGGGATCTTTTTTAAAAGAGAAACATGACACAAAAATGTAAACACAGCATGTGCTGGTTTGAAATTTTCCTTTGTTTTAGTACATTGCAAGTTCATAGCAATAAAATGATAAAAAAGAAACTCATCGGCCAAATTTTGAACACTGTCCAGAGACCAGCCTGTCACGAACTGGACGTTATGACCTACTTTTCTCCGAATCTTTTTCACCTGCATGCTGGCTTTCCAGCCTCTGTGCCTGAGAATGGTTCTGTTGATTGCTAAATCGTTCCGTGATTTCATCTGCTCCCATCTCGGCTCCTACCTATATATACTCACCTTTTCCATGTGTCAGTCGTGAGTTTGTTAGTTTGGTTTTCTCTCTGTGTTTGAGTGGTCCTGTACTGTAGTCTTGTTCTGGTTTCTGACTTTTCCATCTTGTTTTTGTGACTCTTGCCTTTCGATCTGGATTTGGTTGCCTTCACTTTATTATTGACCCCAGCCTATTTTTTGACCATGTTTTTGCTTCTCTTCTTTGTACCTCTGCCTCTCAGGACTGCCTTCTGACTTTTGGACTGGACACTGACAATGGAACAGTCCAGTATGATTCATGAATGCCCACCTTCTCTCTCTGTTACTGTTCTTGATTTTGATTGTGCTTAACAAACTGTCTGCCTCCTGTTCTGCGCGTAATCCTCCCCGTAACCATCTACTAATCAATACAGGGATATTTTGCCTCCTTCACGAAGACAGGAGCCACTACTGAGAAGGGCCAAAGTTAAATTGCACTTGGAGCTTGCTCGAAGCCATGACCTTCTGGTAGAAGGTTTTGTGGTCTGATTAATCTAAATGGTGGATGCTGACCTGAAAGTGAAGTGCTTTACTTGGTGTGACTCAAAAGTAGCCTAGGCAACACCATCCCCTAGCATCAAGCATAGTCTTGGCAGCATCATGCTGGTGGTTTGTTTTTCAGCAGAGGGGCTGTGAATGGATGATTAATGGTGCCAAATACATCCTGGGGATAGCCTGCCCAGTCAGCAAACTACACTTAGATTGACGCTAAAAGAGAGCAGTAATGCAAGTGAGCTGGTCTCATATGTTTGATAGTTGTACTCAGCAAAGTTTCTGTCATTCCGACATTGATTAACTTTTGTATAGCTTCTGTAGAGTGTTCTTAGATAACAGTAGGAGGTACTGCAGTTTCTCTGTTTACAGTGCGCATCACTGTCTATGGTAATTTGCCTAGAGGACCTTATTTGTCTGATGACTGCATGGTAAAAATTCACTGGACTCAAATCCAATTTAACAAAACTGAATGTTCCCCTCAAACATTTAATTACTTAATTAACACTGTGCTCTGAGGGTCAGTGGATTTTTTTTTCGTAGAGAGTGAGAAATCTGCATTGCTCTATGGTCCAGTAACCGGGTTTTCAAGGACCGTTCTATCAGGCCCTGCTTTGGCCGGTTAAAAGTCTAAAAGTCTCTTCTTGAGACTGATTTGAGACTGATTTGTTCAGGGGGGATTTTGAAGAGAGGAGAGAGGATGTCCTGCTAGCTCAGTCACTGGTTTGGCCTCTATTCCATCATCTAAAAGCTGACTTTTCTGCTTTTTAAGGGATTTGCCTTTCAGGAAGAATCCTCTTTCTAGCAGGATCAGCCCAGTGTGGCTTGCATGGGCCATTGGGCACAAAGATGTATAATCCATTAGATTTTTGTATTTGCAGGCAGACACAAAGCCAGCGGCTTATTGAGTGGCATCTCGTCAGATGGCAGTATGACAGGTTGCGACCTGGTCTTGCGACTTAGAGATTGTTGGTTCATATTCTATGATGAGTACCGTCAATGTAGTGACATTAACGTTCATATTTAACATACACTGTATAATACTGTAAAAAGTGGTAAAAATGGTCAAATTAATAAAGTGTATCAATTTATCATCCGGTCATATTTCATACATTCCGACAAACAATGAACTCCTCAAAAATCACTCTGCATCTCAGCATGAAATATTTATTCCTCTTTAAAGGTTTTGGTAGCTAATTGCGATGAATTGGTTAGCCTTAATTATTTAGCGCTACCCACCGAATGAGCGATCGCGCCTTGTTAGGGCTGGTCGGATCCCACAGAGGATTTCAGGCGGTCGGGAATTGTCATCATGCTTATGTCACGGCCCTGCTGTCTCCCTGCATCCTTTTGTAGCTCTGGGTGATTTTCCTCTGAAAGCACCTGCCAGCTTAGCTGTTAATCGATCTGTCCCTTTCTGTCATGGAGCTTTGCAACCATTCAGAAGAGCCCTTCAGTTCTGTTCGGTTCATCTCATTCAAGCGCACATTCATGAATAGGCTTAGCACTAATTGCACTTCTTATAATTTAAGGGGGTCTAATTAGTGTCATGCTGGTACACACTTTATAGCTACTTGAAATGTCCCCTTTTTAAAGTCCCTGGAAGAGGGCTTTAAATATTAAATTGAGTTTCACAGATTCCAGCCTTAACTGAGTACTAGTACAACTGGTCAGATATTTTGTTTAACCATTTGGTGACTGGTGCACCATTTTCACAACCTCATTTTCACAATCTTGATTATCATATGGCATTTAGGAAAAAGGCTTAATGAAAGTTTGGTTGAAGTAGCTGTTCTTGCAGAGGAACTACCAATAAAGGGGTCTCTTTTATTTTAGGGAATGATATAGCAGGTCTGTGTATGTGTCTTTGTTGTAGATAACTGCTCTGTACTTCTGGCAGTTACTGGAGTTTGGAAGCAGGCATGGGATGTAATGGAGCAGGTGGAATGGTTTGGTTTACCAGCTATCTAACAGGTACACAATGTTTGACTATATGCGAGCCTGTGTAATTGTGTGAACCTAGGTCAGGTAGTGATAATTGAAAGTGAATATTGCTATTTTGGGAGGATGCCTTTGTTTTCTTCTGCCTGCTCTGTTTGTTTTCTGTTGTGTGATGCAAACACATAGAGATCTTTTCTGTGAAATTGCCTGGCAGATCATGGTGGTGTTTTTTTCCTATGGAATAGCTTCATCTGAGGCCACAAAACACAAACTACTGTACAACTTTCATCCCATGCGTGAAGTCGCTATACAATTTCTACGCAGGAAGCTTTCTTTGCTTTTAATTTACGATGGAAAGCATGATTAGCTTTCACTGAATTAGTGTGGGGGTCCTAGAGGTACGTGAAGCCTCACAGTGTGAAACCCTTCAGGAAGCTGAAGTGCAATCACACCCCTGCACCAAGAATGGGAGTTACATGAGCCAACTCAGGTGTTCAGGCATTTTAGGGCTTGGCACAGGGGTTTCGGGTTGCATATGCAGGCCTCTGCAGAACCATACATGTAAAATGAGTATGCCTTCTCTGAGCAGTCTTATTATTCTAATTTATTTTTATACATTTTTTTTCTGATACCAGCAAAATAAACAAAGATGACGGAGGTAGGAGAATAGTGTCGGAATTTGCCTCTGGGATCAATGAGGCTCATCTAATGTAATGTTATGTAATCTAAGAACTGGTCACCATAAAGCCTCACACCTCTTCTTCAGATGACACCTTTGGGATGAACTGGAATGCAGAAAAATACCAAGATAGCCCTCATCCGACTCAGGATGGATTAAGAGCAGACTGTAGCCCATTGCCACCTTATTTCTATGAGAAATTAGCTGTTCTGTGACACTTTAATGACGTCATTACCACCAAAGACTGACACTCTGTGTGTTTCTTGGAGTACAGCTTATGTTTTATTTATACTTGCTTTTGTCCAGTGACTTTTGGTAGGTTAGTGTGTATAAAATTTTAAAACCCCTCTATGAATGCTTTTTTTCTGTCTTGCTCAAACGAAGCAGAACAGAGAAGAACAGCTAGGCTTGTGGAGAATAGATGTGCTTCCTGCTCCTTCAATCACCCACAGCGTGAGAGAAAAGATGTTTTGTTCTCCGTCCTGAATGTGCCCTGCTTGTCCTGTGCCCTCGGCCTTCTGACTGAAGGTCGTCCACCTGCTCTCTTTGGAGACAATTAGTGAGGCTTCTCAACACCTGGACTGGTTTGAGGAGGTCATGTCCCAGGAGGCCACAGCAATACGAAGGGTATTTTATATGGAAATAAAAGCATTTTCCAAAAACTGATTATTATTTCAGGACTGAGGTATGTCATTCACCCATTACAGTCTCAATAACCCATGCTATAGAAGCAAGAGAGAGTCCTGATGGAGGATGATGCTAATGAAGGAGCGAGCCCTGATGGAGGACGATTCTAATGAAGGAGAGAGCCCTGATGGAGGACGATCCTAATGAAGGAGCGAGCCATGATGGAGGATGATCCAAATGAAGGAGCGAGCCCTGATGGAGGACGAATCTAACGAATGAGAGAGCCCTGATGGAGGATGATCCTAATGAAGGAGCGAGCCATGATGGAGGATGATCCAAATGAAGGAGCGAGCCCTGATGGAGGACGATTCTAACGAATGAGAGAGCCCTGATGGAGGATGATCCTAATGAAGGAGAGAGCCCTGATGGAGGACGATCCAAACGAAGGAGAGATCCGTGATGGAGGACGATCCTAACAGAGGAGAGAGCCAAGATGGAGGATGATGCGAACGAAGGAGAGAACCCTATGGAGGACGATCCTAATGAAGGAGGGAGCCATGATGGAGGATGATCCAAATGAAGGAGCGAGCCCTGATGAATCAATTCTAACGAATGAGAGAACCCTGCTGGAGGATGATCCTAATGAAGGAGAGAACTGTAATTGAATCAAACAAGATGATCCTCATTACTAGCCATGATTAAAATGAAACAGACAAAATATAATATAATAAAAAATAAATTTGCTAAGAGACAGCTGAGAGTGTCTCAGTACTTAGGCATCACAGGTGAAAAGACCCACTGCTTTGTTCACCTGAACTAGAGGAGGGGTTGGGAGAGGGTGAAGACATAGCAGATATAGGGCAGCAGATTTCATCAGACCGCTGCCTGGAAAAATAAAGAAGTTGCCTCGGATCAGTCCTATGTGTGGATGTCAGTCCCTCTAGTCTTCCGCTCCAAAGAATCTCTCTGGCTTGGCTGCAGTTTTTGCTTCTCGTGGATTAATTCCCACTACTGGAACTCTTTTATTGTTAATCTTGTTGCTTCTTATTTTCTTTCAGATGTATTAAATTTATACCTTTGAAGGTAGCGTTCTGTCTTTCTTCTGTGAATGTTTTGGGGTAGAAGGTGTGAGTGACAATAACAGCGAATCATAGAAATTCAGGAGGGAGTGGTCAAGGGATACATTGAAAGAAAGGGGCATTAGTGCAATAAGGAATAGCTCACAAATGACAATAAAACCCTGCTGGTCTCGGCGAGATGGTGGGGGGCAGGGTCTTGTGTGGTATGAATAAGTAAAAACATTCATTGTGTACCACATGATTACGGTGCAGATGTGGTGCATTTATGGTATTATTACTCATATACACTCACCGGCCACTTCACCTGTCCAACTGCTTGTTGACGCAAGTTACTGATCAGCCAATCACATGGTGGCAACTCAATGCATTTAGGCATGGTCAAGACGACAGCTGGATGACAGCTGGATGACAGACATGGTCAAGAGGAACCGCTGCAGTTCAAACCGAGCATCAGAATGGTGATTTAAGTGACTTTGAATGTGGCATGGCTGTCGGTGCCAGACGGGCTGGTCCGAGTATTGCAGAAACTGCTGATCTTCTGGGATTGTCACACACAACCATCTCTAGGGCTTACAGAGAATGGTCCGAAAAAGGGAAAACATCCAGTGAGCGGCAGTTCTGTGGGCGAA
>JAODKL010000145.1:2584-17725 GCA_026780765.1 Petrocephalus schoutedeni
TCACCAAATGTGAACATATGCTGTGCACAAGACTACAGACAGATGCTCCAACTTTGGTGCCGATTGGTCAATAGGGGACGCTACAGCCACTGTGTATATATGTCTAAGCCTGGCTAATTCACGAGAAATATCATTATATTTTGTAAAACCTTCAAAGAGTTGTCAGCGTTCAGTTCTGCTGAGTCAGTACTTTTAATTGCCTTCCTTTTTTCTGTCATTTCACTCAAAAAAAATGCCAGAGTTAACTGGAATATACAGCTACATCGTATGGATCACTTTTAAAAACTATAAAATAAATCGGCCAGTAGGTGGAGTTTTCACAAATCCCTTTCAAAATTTTTTCCATGAAGTCCTTCAAAATGTATGGACAGCAAACTTATTCCTGAGGTTTCTGTTTCAATTTAATGCTTTTGATTTATAGTTAGGGGTCCAAAGCACGCAGTTGTAGCACTGATACATAAAGCAGCTCTCAATACAGTTCTGAATGTGCAAAAAGTCTACGTTTACACAGCCAACATAAACAAAGTTTAACCTACAAAATCAAAACCTACCACATTAGGTAGGAAAGTGTCTGTTTCTACCTACTACTCGGACCATCTGACCCAAACCAGACATTCAGTGGGGGGGAGACCCATGGGCGTCATCCCCCATTACTGATCAGCTGTGCCCCAGTAAAAAAAAAATGAACGATTTATCGATGCAGTTAGTAAATCGCAAAGGCTGCGATTTAGGATATGCATTATACAGCACGTCTGACCCAGGGTTTAAAACTGTCGTGAGCATAGTTTTACAAATTCATTCCATCCTCCTTGTGTGACAGTCAGTATCACCAATCAGAAGTGCCGTGCTCCTCACGTGCCAATCATGCTCACCAATCAGAACTGGCCCAAAGTGACTGCGTATACGACCAAAAACAACAGACACGTGAAAAGCAAGGAAAACATTACATTAGCAGCACAAAGGAATATTGGTTCCACTGCTGAGCCATAAGTGAATTACCTACCTATTTAATGGTCAGAAATTGTTCACAGAAAGGTCCTATTGTTAGGGGTCCATGCAGCGTTAGCTGCAAGATCCCTCATGTTTTTATTACTGCAGTTGTTTTATTTTTATTACTTTATTTAACACAGTCGTGGCTTTTGTGATAGTAGTTTTATGCATCATTGTTCTCTGCTAATTTGACCCTTGTATATGTGGGACTTTCCAGAAGCACTTTACTAAGGGTAAAAAAGTGGTTGAGGGCTGTTTGCAAACACGGCACTTAAAATGTGCATGTAAAAATACTTCACTTTACCATGTTCAGGTTGCTACAGAATTGTTCTCTGGTTTATTAGGTGTATGTTCTATATCATTTCTGTTAGAATAAATACATTTTGGATTCAATTCATATATTTCCATTCTTATCTTTGAATTAATGTTGGATAAGTTTGGATAAATGCAGTTCAGATTTGTGCGATTGTGCTTAATTAGTTTTATATACACATATAGTGAATACTGAACTGAGTTAAAAAAAATCCCAAATCAAATCGCAATTGCAATATCTGTCAGATAAAATGCAATTAGATTTTCTCTTAAAATCGTTCACCCCTAATTCATGTACAAATCTCTACATTTTTAGATCGGGGGGGGGGGGGGGTGCCCCAATAAAGCTTTACCTCCCTAACACCCCTGGGGAGGTCCTTCACCAGAGGTTTCTACAATCCTGACCGGTTAGGGTTATATCCATCAGTATATATGTACGTTTTTTATTGTGCAAAAGGAGCATGTCAATAGAATAGTTCAGTTAAGTGTCTTCATAAATGTGAGGATTAGTGTTTCCATCTATCATGTATGTATGGTACAATGGAAAAGGACAATATCAATGAGAAAAATGTAACTGGTGCCATGTCTCGTAATTCAGTTAAAAGTTAAATGTTCTAACTGGGATGTGAATCTGACCCCTTTATATAGACTTGTAGGTAGAGATTTACAGTAGATATGTGCTTTGATTATTAAAGTTGTGCTGCAGAATCTGTTCGGTGTCCACTTGCATCTCTAAATGTCAGAGGCAAACTAATGAACTGCATCTTTCCACACTTGTTGGGCTGGGGAAACCATGTTAGATGAGGGACACTATATTTATGTACAGCTATACTAATGAGCCTATGTAAAGACTCCTTGGCCAAAGGAGGGGGGGGGTCATCGATCCTCGGCATAGTTCAAGCAGAGGATCAGCAATGGGCAGGAAGGATGTGAGAGAAGCTCTGGTCTCTCTTATGATTGCAAAGAAAAGGCTGCTCTAGAGGTGGAGTGTTAAGGCTGGGTAGGTAGAGGTGTTAAGGGTAGGTTATATCTGTTCAAAGGCTGTTTAAGAAGGCATTACTGTTTCACAGACAGCCGGAATAGATATATTATAGATAGGCCAGCTTTTTTTCCCATCCTGAAAATGTATGATATGTATTGATAGGGCACAATTACTAATAATCAGGTCTGCTTATGTAAATCAGAAACTCACATTTCCAGCTAGTCCCAGGTGCTTTTTATGACTTTAGCAACCATTGACTGCTTTGTGCTCAAACCTCGGCACATCTACACTGCCACATAAAGGACTGTGTGACATATCAGGTGGAGGGGTTTTATGGGTGTAACACTAGATTCCTCTTGGTCATGATTGTTGTTTTGGTGGCATATTAAGCAAGCTCTGGGCAGCTCTGAGTCATTTTCCCAATCTATTCCAGTATGTTGCTAGATGTGGAGGTGTGTCTTTGGCTCAAATGCTAAACCAAAGCATTATCCTCCTCCTCTCCCTATGAGGTCACAGAGCCCTGTGTCCAAGCCAGCAGCTGGAGGGAGGCACCTCCTCCCTGTGTCTCAGTGGGAAGTTTGGATGGGTGACCTTGCCAGCAGATACACTAGCAAGACCTCATGCTGCTAAACCTTTTCTTTGACCTCTCATGTACAGGTCTATTTTAGACCATAACTCCAAACTGCAACGATACCTTGCTGAGTTCTATGCGCACATGAGGAGTATGATTACAGTAATCCCCTAAATCTTTTCATGAATGGTAAGATGAACAGTTTACTGAGCTGCTGTTGATATCTGGCAGTACCTTTTCTAGTATCTTTCCTGAACATACTATGTATATTCAGTACAATTTTTTTTCATGTAATATTTTTAAAAAGGCTAGAATCTGTAGGCCACAAAAAAATTAACATTAACCCATGCTTCTGCTTTAATTAGACATTTTATGTGGGCTTTATTCAACTTATAATTATCTTTGGGTGCATTAATGGCAATTTAATTCTATAGAGAGATCCACTTACTATTTTTGCATCATCTGATTTTGTAGAATGCTGTGAATCTGGCCATTGTACTCAAAATATTACCGTTCTTTCTATGTCACACAAAGTCTCTCACAAATTATCTGTGCGTTTTGCTCCTGAATTATTATACAATGTTTGTTTCTGGGTAAATGTATTTATTTTTCAACACAGTTGGAAGAAGCTTGTAAGGGTTATGATCAGTTCCTGTGGGGTGGAGTAAATAAATAATCTGCAATCAAACAACCGTAGTCAGCCCACAATTAGAAATGTGTGATAGATAGCAGATGTGAGATATAAAGAGAGATCTCAATAAAAAGAACAGTTCAAGACTGAATGAATAGAAACGCCTCATTTTCGTCCTCTCCATACTGTATGTGAGCTTCAGTAAGAGCTGTCCTGGCTTGCAATGTCTCTGTTGGGCAGTCTGGGAATGCTTTTTTTCACCACCAACCAGATGGCCCCAGCATATGGGCTATATCCCTCAGACATGATAGCAGGGACCAAAGGTGTATGGAGTGGAGATAGTAGCAGAGAGGCTGGGCGTCCCCAGTGGACCCGTGCAAGACTCTGTTCCTGGCTTCCTTAATCGTGGCCAATGATGGTGACTCAGCTGAGGGGATGCCAAACAAACCCTCTTGTAAAGATAAGGCTGGTAGGTTCTGATTAGCTGCTGTGCCAACACCATTCAGATGCTAATATGCAAAATCCTCTGTAGGCTGAGGAAAGAAAAATCAGACCTGGATCAGATTGTAATGCACCAAATTCCTTTAGCTTATTTTGGCTTAGTGTGTCAATTCTTCTAATTACCTTAAAAAATATTAACAGCCTTGAAAGATTACATGTAGGAATAACCCAGCTATATCAAATAGGAAACAACATTACAGTTCACGTAAACTTTAACCTATAAGACATTTCTGTAGGCTCTTGAAGCTGTTTGATTTTCCCTGTTAGTTTTTAGCTTTTTAATCTTTGTTCTGCTGTTCAGTGTGCTCTATCATCCTCGTATTTTTCCTTTAAATTAGCCTGTGCTAAGTGGTCTTTTGGGCTAGCGTATAGCTGATTAGGATAGGCATCTCTATGCACATGACTGGGAGAGTTACATCATATCATATCATATATCACCATTGGGCCTGAGAAATTTTGCTATGAATTGATAGGGAGTTGGATCGATCCATTAACCCTGACTACTCCAAGGGCACTGGATTCTAGCTGACCCAATTCTCTGACTGTAATTTTCTCACTTTGGACAAAGGCATGTGCCAAATCAGTCAGAGTTGTTTGTTTCTTCAGGTTTCGTCACAATGGGTTGTCTTTGTGTTGTTTTTCACCAATAATGATGATAAAATAGTTTGAAAACCCCTTGTTTGGCTGTAGTGCCCATGTCAAATTAAAATTATTTTGATTACATGTTCCCATTTTTTAGTTCAATTTTATATTGCACTAACACTATGGATTGCTTTATTTCCTCACTTTTTACATGCTGCAATAATTGTGCGATTTTGCTTCCAGAGCCTGCTAATTGCAACAGTTGCCTGACAAAACGTTATGTTAAAGAAGTGCACAATACCAGGGTGTTATGCATATTGTTAGTTCATGGGTTATTAGTCAGGATCAGGTGGGCTTCCTTTCAACGGATGTGGGAGTGAATGATACTGCCTTCCCCTATCGAACGGAATGCCCTGGATGTAATGGAGCCTTGTATTATCTTCTGGAGGGGAGATTACTATGAATGCATCAGGCCACTTGAACAAATTGCACGGAGGCTTGTGCAAGACTAAGCCTTTATTCTCTTCTCTCTTTATATGGTCCTGAAAATAACTTGCTCTGTTTAGGTTTAAATCTTACTTTTGACCCATTATGTGATGCTCCCTATGCAATTTTACATTTACTAGGCCTGTAAGACAATTGCATGTTCAACAGCTCTAGCATCCTGATGCAGTGTACTGATCCATTCAGGTCAATCAGCTCAATCAGTCAATCAGGTCAATGTCTGGTTTTATGTATTTATCCATTATCATTGTTTTTCTCTCATCAGTGGAACATCATACTGTTACTTATAGCAGAGATCCAGAAAAGTTAAGTCCAGTTCATTACCAGCCATGAAAATATCAATTTTAATGTGTACCTCAGCGATATGTTGAGTTTAGCGTTTGGGAAGGAATCTCCACCCGCATTTTCATTTGAATGGAGAAAAATTCTCTTAATCCTAGCCTTGAAAATCCTTAGTCATTTTTGGATTCTCTGAGTTTTTTGTTCCGGAGCGAGAATGTGGAGCTGTTTGGGGATGCTCTTGGCTCTGTCTTCTCGCTCCAGTGTGTCTGAAAAGCACAGATTGATTTTACTCGCTTTACATGATCAAAGAGTGAGCAAGATTCAGTCATAAGTCATAATTTATTTAGATATATTTTTTCCTCCTTTTTCTTAGTTAAATTTTTTAACATTATTCTCAGTGCAGTGATTCACAGGGGAACAAAATGTTCATTTTCATGGATATGAGTAAGATGTTATGAGTTGTCATTGTTTGTATTACACCTTTACTGTATTTTTTTAACCATGATGTTGGTTTTTAACCAGTGGAGGACCATCTAGCCTTTTAATGCCAGTTAGAATATCTACATGGTATGGAGTTAAACTCCTTTACAGTTATTCAAGGTTTAATGTTTGACCATTTGTTGATACATGATATGTAATTATCTGGGTCAGATATATTTTGAAATTCCAAGCACACATTCCTCAGTGGATCTAATTTCATGGCTAATATTAATTTTAATATGCTAAGAGACCCTGATTGACGTTATAAGCATGAAAAATACTAAGCTAGTAAACATTGCTAGTAATATGTTTACTATAAAAGGAGAGTTGTGGCTTGTGTAAATTTTGTAATGCTACAGTAAATTTGCTGCTTTGTCCAAGCCAACGTTCTGTTGAGGCTGCAGAGTCGTGCAGTGAGATTACGACCTTTTTTGGCTTCTGTGTGACTTGATCTTGCTGCAATGCTCTATATGATAAAATATTAGGCACACTGGACTTTGATATCATCTGTCAGTTCCTGTATTTAATATTATCCATCCATCCATCCATTCTCTACCACTTATTCGGGTCAGGTCGCGGGGGCAGCAGTCTAAGCAGGGAAAACCAGACTTCCCTCTCCCTGGCCACTTCGCCCAGCTCTTCCGGACGAATCTCGAGGTGTTCCCAGGCCAGCTGAGAGACATAGTCTCTCCAGCGTGTCCTGGGTCTTCCCCAGGGCCTCCTCCCAGTGGCACATGCCCGGGACATGCCTTTTGGCTCAGCTCCTTCTTCACCATGACGGACCGATGCAGTGCCCACATCACTGCTGACGCTGCACCGATCCGCCTGTTGATCTCCCACTCCATCCTTCCCTCACTCGTGAACAAGACCGTGAGATACTTAAACTCCTCCACTTGGGGAAGGATCACCTCCCCGACCCGGAGAGAGCACTCCACCCTTTTCCGGCTGAGGACCCTGGTCTCGGATTTGGAGGTGCTGATTCTCATCCCAGCCGCTTCACACTCGGCTGCGAACTGCTCCAGTGAGAGCTGAAGGTCACGATCTGAAGAAGCCAACAGAACCACATCATCTGCAAAAAGCAGAGACCTATCATACAACATATAGTTGGAACACACCCTCTGGTCCCCCTTCTTAAAGAGGGGTACCACCACCCCGGTCTGCCAATGTTACCCGATGTCCACGGGATTCTGCAGATGCGTGTCAGCCAGGACAACCCCACACCATCCACAGCCTTAAGGAACTCCAGACGGATCTCATACACCCCTGGGGCCCGACCACCAAGGAGCTTTTTAACCACCTCAGTAACCTCTGCCCCAGAGATAGAGGCGTCCACCCCCAAGTCCCCAGACTCTGCTTTCTCATTGGAAGGCATGTCGGAGGGATTGAGGAGGTCTTCGAAGTATTCCTTCCACCGACCCACAACGTCCCTGGTTGAGGTCAGCAGCGCCCCATCTGCACCATAAACAGTGTTGATGCTGTACCACATTCCCGCCCTGAGTCGCCAGATGGTGGCCCAGAATCTCTTCGAAGCCGTCCGGAAGTCGTTCTCCATGGCTTCTCCAAACTCCTCCCATACCTGAATTTTTGCCACAGCGACTGCTGAAGCCACATTCAAGCCCACCGGTACCCATCAGCTGCCTCTGTAGTCCCACAAGCCAAAAAGGCCCAATAGGACTCCTTCTCCAGCTTGACGGCATCCCTCACCAGCGGTGTCCACCAGCGGGTTCGAGGGGTTACCGCTGCGACAGGCACCGACCACCTTACTGCCACAGGTCCGATCAGCCGCCTCCATAATGGCGGCGCGGAACATAGCCCATTCGGACTCAATGTCCCCCGCCTCCCCCAGAACACGGGCGAAGTTCTGACCGGCTTTCTCCCCCGTCAGCGGAGCCAACCCACCACCAGGTGGTAATCAGTTGACAACTCCACCCCTCTCTTCACCCGAGTGTCCAATACATGCGGCCGCAAGTCTGACAACACGACCACAAAGTCGATCCTCGAACTGCGATCTAGGGTGTCCTGGTGCCAAGTGCACATATGGACACCCTTATATTTGAACATGGTGTTCATTATGGACAATCCGTGACGAGCACAGAAGTCCAATAAAAGAACACCGCTCGGGTTCAGGGTTCCTCCCAGTCATGCCACTCCAGGTCTCACTGTCATTGCCCACATAAGCATTGAAGTCCCCCCCCCCAGCAGAACAAGAGAGTCCCAGAGAGGAGTGCTCTCCAACACCCCTTCCAAGGACTCCAGAAAGGGTGGGTATTCTGAACTGCTGTATCTATATCTAGTACTATATCTAGTCGGAACCTCTCAACCTCGCGCACCAGCTCCGGCTCCTTCCCCAACAGAGAGGTGACATTCCATGTCCCTAGAGCAAGCTTCTGCAGCCGAGGATTGGACCGCCAAGGTCCCCGCCTTCGGCCACCGCTCAGCTCACATTGCACCCGACCCCCATGGCCCCTCCTACAGGTGGTGAGCCCATTGGAGGGGGGACCCACATTCCTTCTTCAGGCTGTGCACGGCTAGGCCCCATGGGTGTAAGCCTGGCGACCAAGCGCTCACCATCGAGAGCCACCCTAGGCCTGGCTCCAGAGGGGGGCCCCGTGACCCGTTCCCCACCCCGGACCTGTTTGCCTTGGGTGACCCTACTAGGTGCATAAAGCCCCGGGCAACTTAGCTCCTGGGATCATTGGAACACGCAAACCCCTCCACCATGATAAGGTGTCGGCTCCAGGATAATTAATAAATTGTAAAACTTTAGGAATTGTAAAGTCATTTTAGCTTTTTCCAACTCAAATGACATCTGTGAATGTAGCAAAATTATTAAAGATAAAGCTGTCGTGGATTAGCACATGGATATGATGTTTGACTGTTCAGGCTCATTAGAATTCTAATGACCTTTATGAGGCCAGTTTTTTGCCAGTTTTTCATTGAAAATATACCCATCAGCCATAACATTAAAACCACCTGACTAATATTGTGTAGGTCCCCTAGTGCTGCCAAAACAGCTCTGACCTCTCAAGGCCTGGACTCCACAAGACCTCTGAAGGTGTACTTTGGTATTTGGCACTACGATGTTAGCAGCAGATCCTTGTAGCAAGTCCTGTAAGTTGCAAGGTGGGTCCTGCATAGATTGGACTTGTTTGTCCAGCTAATCACACAGTTGCTTGATTGAGATCTGGAGAATTTGGGGGCAAATCATCACCTTTAACTATTTTTCATGTTCCTCAAACCAATACCGTTGCTATGTAGGGGTGTAAATGGTCTGCAGCAATGTTTTGGTAGGTGGTACGTGTCAAAGTAACATCCACATGAATGCCAGAACCCCGGATTTCCTGGCAGATCATTGCCTAGAACATCACACTGCCTCTGCCGGCTTGGCCTCTTGCCATAGTACATTATGGTGCCATCTCTTCCCCAGATAAATGATGCACATGCACCCAGCTATTAGGCATGCACCGCTTCAACTTTTTCAGTTCCGATACCGATACCGATACCTGGGCTTTGGTTGACATAGCAAGCATGAAATACCTCCATACCAATGACATTTTTTGTTAGCTCCCTCCATGCTGCTAGCTCCTACTGTAGGTTTTGTAAAAGGAAAAAAAAAAAAAAAAGACGTGCAGGTTCACCTGCGTGCTGCCGACGCATAGTTACGTTCGGCGCGCAATCTGAATCGAGTTTGCGCGCGCCGAACGTAATTTACGTAGGAACACATACATAGAAAATCTTAAAAATGTAATAATATAGATCGGTCAAATAGATCGGACCAATTTTACCGATATCCGATCCAGCTATTCAAGCCATTATCGGACAGATATCCGATATATGTATCGGATCGGTGCATCACTACCAGCTATCTACATGATGTACATGTAACAGAGAATATGATTCATCGTACTAGGCCTCCTTCTCCCATTGCCCCTTGGTCCAGCTCTTGGTCACATGCTCATTGTAGGCACCGTCGCTGGTAAATCTGTATCTGAGCAGCCCCATATACATCAGGTTGGCATGTGCTGTGTGTTGTTACACCCATCTATCATAGCCAGCATTAAGTTTTTCACTGCAGAGAGCTTTCCTTTGGGATCAGACCAGATGGGCTAGCCTTTACTCCCCACGTGCATTAGTGAGCCTTGGGCACCCATGACCCCACTTCTGGTTAGAGGTTGGCCTTTCTTGGACCACTCAGATCCATAAGCTTTCTCATTTTTTCTGCTTCCAACATATCAACTTCAAGATCTGACTATGCACTTGTCTAGTAAATTATGGCACCCTGAACAGGTGCCATTGTAATGAGATAATCAATGCTATTCACTTCACTTGTAAGTAGTTTTAATGTCATGGCTAATCGGTGTAGTCTGAACTATTTCTATTGAAAAGGTCTTGACTGTTTTATTTCTATGATTATTTTCCTGTAGCTGTACCCACTATCCATCCGCAATGGTACAGAAAGCCATTTTAAGTTTCATTTGTCACAGTTCCAATTTAGATGACCCAAACATGTCACTAGTTTACGTGAATATCGTTACCTTCAATTACAGCTTTCATGCTGCAAAAGAGAATATGACTCTATTGCTTGAATAGTATATTACGGATATCAAGAAATTCTTATCTTTAATGTAATTAATGTCACACCATTAATCTGCGGTATGATCGACTTTGTTCTGCCTAGTACATTTTGAAGTGTGAGTGACTGGCATGTGAAATACACGTCCCGCACTCCTTCTGTTGTGTGAAGTGGCCCCCACTTATCCAGTTAGGACTGGCTGTAAGTACATGCCACCTTTGATAGGACATATCAGTTGATGCATCTTTTGGCAAGTGTTTCAATGACAGAAAGGGAGCGGGATGGAAGTTTTGTAGATGTCAGTCATGGTAAACTCTGAACCACAGGTTGCTAATAATAAAGGTCTGTATAAAATTTGGCAGACACAACAGCATCACTATAGATTATCTGCAGATATGATTTTCTGAGTACAGCTTACATAATATACTTGTATGTCTAATAACTTAGAATTTTCAATTGTAGATATTTGTTACCTTTGTCACCTTTTTTTAAAATGTTGTTGGTTTGTACCCATTCATTATGGGATATAGAAATCAATAATATACAACTGTACCAGACAGGCTGGGTAGGAAAAGGTTATACAGCGAGTGAATGTGCTCTTTATTAATAAAAATCATGGCCTTTACAGCCTTGCGGATGTACAAAGGCGGCAAAGGACACTGCTATCCTCCTGGCTTCACAGGCTCCTCGACTATCCCCTAAGCTGCTATCAGAACAAAAACCAGAAAGTGTGTAAGGATGAGAAAAGTGAGATTACAGTTCTTAGAAGCACAGCCCATGAGTATCTGTCTGCCTACTATAGGGCCTCATTTTGAGCCTGGCAGCCTGAATCTGAGATACTGCCTGGCAGCCCTGTGGTAATGACGTCTCTCAACAAGCAAGGGGTTCATTTAGAGAAGGACAGCTCTGCCTCTGTACATTTCACCTTGCAACAAACCTGTTTTCAGTCAGTTATACAATGGTATGAGAATGTCAGGACCACAGACAGAATCCATGTGGTATGGGGACTTGCTAGTGGGCAACTGAATACACTGTTTTCCTTGGTATGGATTAGAGGGTGACAGGGAGTGGATTTTCACTCTGGTCCCCTCCTACGCCCAGAAGAAAATTCCCATCCTAACAAAATCCCACAATAGACTTTAAAGAACATTCCCGTCACAGTGTCAAAAGAATTAATCTCGGTCCCATCCTGATTCTGGGGGTGGAAAGGGAGATGATTTTAAGATTGCAAGCCTAGCTAATCAGCTAAGCTATGGCTTTGCACCAAGTCTAGTATAACCATAAGACCACAAACTGAATCCACACTTGCCATGCACATACCCTAACCCGACACACCAGCAGTTTCCTGTTGCTGTAAAACTGTAACCCAACACTTAAGCATAATTTTCTGTTGCTGTACAGCATTTCACTGTATGCACAGTGCATATGGCAGGTCTATCACAATGCATTCACGGATCGAAAAATATTCTCTTACCTTCTATCTTTCCACTTTACCATTCTTCCATAAGCTAGTTGCTTTCCTACCAAACACCTAAGTTTTGATGTTATTTATGAGAGCATCCGCTGCATCGCCCCATGCAGTTGTACGTTGTATGCTCCAGTTGTACATTTTCATTAGCATTTTCATATACTTGAACGTTAATTCAAGTATGGCTGCACGATTACCCGTTATGATTTAATCGTGGTTCTATGGCGCATGCGCAATAATCACCAGGGCTTAAGATAAGTTAGTAGGTAAGGAACACGCACTGATACAGCACTTTGCTGCACCCACCACATGACAGACCACGTCACGGATGAGAACCTGGATGCTGCTGGTGATGCCTACCTCAGCACCACACTAGTTTTAATTGAGTGGAACAGTGTGAAGTTTTTTTTTTTTCTCTCATTGGCTAGAGTGCCAATTCTGCCACCAACCTCCAAGTTTTCCCTGAAGTTGGCAGACCTGCTTGCAGATCCAGCTGTAGGTTAACATCATATCCAGGATGAAGCAATTGCAGGTTAAGGGCCTTGCTCAGGGCCCAATAGAGTAGAATCTCTCCTGGCATTCACGGGATTCAAACCAGTAGCCTTCTGATTACCAGCGCAGATCCTTAGCCTCAAAGCCAGAGCTAGTTAAACAGTCAAAGTTAAAAGAAGTACCGCCACACCCCGACATCGTTTTGCCTTATTTATTGACTATATCTCCTCTTTTAAAAGATGAGGCTGCTGAGCTGTCCCTTTCTTCACTGCCGCTTCAGTACTTATCACTTCCATGATTTACCAGTAGTACTGTATACAGTATACAGTAGCATGCTTTGCTAACTGAATAAACATACAGATACACCGAATGTACACAGATTACTTTTGAGTGTCATGATATGCCTCTTGTTAATATTTTAGGCATACTAAGAATCTACTTACCAAATTATGGGCATAAGTAAACGTCCGTATAGTACCGAAAAGCCGGCATGTTTCACCAGTTACCTAAAGCCCTGGTGATTATTAAGTATGTGCCGTAGAATTGCTATTATTATTGCTATTAGTGAGATTATGCAGCCCTAAATCCAAGTAATAAACTCTGGTTTTCCTTAGACATATTCATTTGATTGATATGATTCCCGTTCTTGCTCACTTCTGTTTACTTCTTTTCTCGTCCCATCACGGTCCTGTGATTAATACTGAGAGGGACTCCAGTCCCAAGGGATTAGTAATGTTGGTCATAATGCACAAGAGAAATAAATGGAATATAGATATATATAAACTATATAAACAACATCTTTTTAAGACATGGGCATTACGATATACACAAAGAAAATCACTTAACCACCTTATTTGTCGAGAAAGATTGTACAAAGTAGCATGTAAGTGGAATGTGCAATAAATGATTAGTTTAAGGGTTAATTAATTAATCGGTAATTAATTATGGAATGTTATGTTTGAGTCGTTGTTCCGATATCACAGTCTTTTATACTGGTCCCATTTAGTCAATTGCTGGACGATTTAAGTCCAGAATGTGAATGGAATTCACTCATACAGTATCACTACTTAGTCTGAGGTACGCTGTTTGTCCAGCAAACAGCTTCACTCTGTAACCTAGCGACTCTGCTCTCAGCCGAAGAGAGAGTCTCGCGATACTTGAGGACGCGAGTGGGACTGAAAAGCATAATAGCGGTTTCGCACCAATAAAGTGACCTATTGTGAGCACTTCACAGAGAGGGAGATTTAAAAGGTGAAAAGCATGCGTTTATTTTAATGCTACAACTAAAACAGGACAGACATTACACATAACATAATACATACAAACACAATATGAAATTAGGTCAAATGTATGGAAAATGGGAAACAGTGATCAGATATGACTGTAAATACTGTTCTGCAAAGGCAAGCCTAGGATTTAAACAGGCAACCCAAATTTCAGTACAGATCAGTCGGAACCAATTCAATGGGGAAGAATTGAAGGTGAGTTTACGTGATTGCAGTGGTGATGAGGGATGAAGCTTTGTCTTTGTTGAAGCTTGCAGCGGAGAGGCTTTGGGGTTTCGATGGCAGATGGGTCCGATAGCGTAGCTTCTCCCATAGTCTTTTGTTGGAGGGGCTTCGTCCTCCGATTCTCTGGGTGCGAGGTTTTTATGCCCCATGGGTCTTATGAATATTCATGACCCAAGGTCCGACTCATACCCAATGGGAATCGGCACCTGAGTCCGAGGGGCCGGAGGCAGTCTGGGCGAGGGCCCATGGATTTATTATGGGTCTTAGGCCAACTTTAGTACTGATTTCAATTAAGTAATTAAGGATTTTTGATAGGTCCAATTGTATAATAATCTGTCCCTTGATTCACATTCAGACAGATTTTACCATCAAACATGGCATCCCATCTTAGATTCAAACCTTGGCTAATTTATATTAATTAATTTATAATTACCTTTATAATGTGCATACTCATTATTGCCATCAATGTACAGAATACATGGCTAGGTTGCACATTCCACAGCTGTGACAATTTTAGGTGAGTTTTACTGAAGTTATATCCCATTGCATATGGTGTGTCCTAGTTGAGGGTTGGTTGGATAATTGTCATTACTCCAGTAAAAGAACAGTGTTGATCATGCATTGACAAATTATAAAATGTAGTAAACTTGGCTGTTACAGGGGGTTTAGTACACAAGTTTAACATACATTGCTTAGTTTCTTCTGAGACTAGGGAACCGAGGAAAAAGGCGCCAATGGCTGATTTATGACTTTAAGGCCAGATAAGGAGCAATGTTTCTACCCCCACACCATGGTGAGAGATGGGGGCTTTCCTTAGTTATACAAAAGAAATAACTCTAATGTGCTAAAACATTTCTACACACTCGGTTACACCACTTAAACTCATTTCCCAATCTCTGAGAGAGGCGTGAGCGCGTGGTTGGGTAACCCTAGTGTATACCTATTTGTGCATGTTCCTTCAGCGGCCATAAAATTCTGACTGTGGGACCTCTGTGGGTATGCGTGATCCTACAAAGGATTAATCGTGCGTTCCATTATCCTCGGAGGTCAGAACTCGGGACAACGTCACATCCGCTACAGTAAAAACTCTAGGAAAACCGAGTCGGATGCCTTCCACTTGCCGAACTCGGATCCAAGATGGAAGCCTCCAAGAAAGTGGCTCTTGCGCTAGCTCTTTCGGACTATGAACGGCTCCAAGCGTATGCCATTCACCGTAGCAACACATCTATCGACTATAATAACACTGTACGGTGTACACATCT
>JAODKL010000146.1:2955-15216 GCA_026780765.1 Petrocephalus schoutedeni
TAGCAAAGTTTGAAAAAGATCTATAAAATACTGTAAGGTTACTGCGTTCACAAGAACAAGTGTGCTGTGCCCTGCAGCTTCATTTTTGGGGCAATTTGTCTAAAAGTAGATTTTTACCCATATAATGTTTTTCCTGAAATAGTAAGGTCCACAAAATACTTTCTGACTTGTCACAATCACAATGCCAGTCACCCTTTGCTTTGCTGCCAGTAAGTGGCATTGCTTTCATTTTGGGACATTTTGTCTCAATATGTGATCAGTTCCAGTTCCTCTCCCATGCAGTGTGTCTAAAGAGTTTGATAGTTGAATATCATTATTGTGGAAAATTAATTATCCATTGAAACTTTCACTTTTGTTTGGTGATCTGATATTGTTCCTGATATTGTTAGCAGTAACTCCCTCTTAATGCCATATGTGAGTTCTCTTTACTGTAGGGAGTATTAGGAGCATGCTAGATGCCGTCCATAATAACAAAATACCTAACCAATTTGATGATAAGGTACTGATTTCTACCCACTACTCAACACAGCCGAGACAGTCTTTGTGACCACTTTCTTCCTTGTCTCATCTACTCTTCTTACTATTATACTAATATGGTGAGCATTTCTGAGTAGAAATTAGAGTTAATGACAATGTGTCAAGTCTCATCCTGTCACAGCAGTGTTTACTGCTATCTAACTTTTTAATACATTGGCCAACAGGGAGGATTGGTAGGCCGACTCCGTTTTCCAACACTACTGATATACTGTTTCTATGTGTCAATGACATTCTGAGTGTTGGACCCCTCAGTCACTGCTTGCAGTTATTTATTATTATACTTGTTATTGTTATTTGTTACTTTTTGATTTATTTACCATTGTTTATTTATTTATTTTCTCCTTCTTTGTTCATAAAATTATTTTGGTCAAATTTACTCTGTATAGGTGTACTTGGTTTTATCACAATACAAATCAAATAAAAAGAAAGTTTGAAAAAGATACTATAAATACTTTTGAGTTATCGTTTTAACAAGAAAGTGTCTGTGGTGATGGTTGTAGACCGGTCTCAAAACCATATATAATTAAACTTAACTCTACTAGATTGCCTGTCCTGAATTCCTATACATCTGTAATATTAATAATAATACTGTACTGGTGTACTGGGAATATAACTATCTATAGGAAAATCCCAAATGAAACATAAACATAAATATTAATTATCATTATTAATACAATCAATAAATAAGCTGCTCTTAAGTTAACATCCAGCTAATTTTTATACTTTTTATACTAATTTTTAAATGTTGCTACTTTGCTATGCCTTTATTTGCATGCATTTTAAGTCAAACACAGCATAACAATGTTACGATATAGCATATAAATTCCACACCAGGAGACAACATAAATTATATATCTTCTTTGCTTGTTTCTGTTTCACCACCTGTGCATTCTTCAGGAAGCTTATCGCTGAGCTACAGAAGCAAAGGCATCCATCTCATTTCAATGGTTGATGAGCAGACAGAGTGCTTCAGTAGTGACCCATGGAGATGTCTTTATCTGCAGGGGAAGTCTTAGCTTAGCAAACCATCTGCCTTGGGTTGGCCTAGGCTGGATCATGTAACCAGAGCTCCATTGTTCAGCCAGACATATGCCACTATGTGCTCGTGTGGGCGTGTAATACCTCCCCCACCCCATCCATACGGCAGTTCAGCTGGACCACTGTTCTGAAAGGCAGCCTTAACCTTAAGTGGAACTACCACTCATCAGCATTTCAGGCACGAGGCACAGCCAACAGATATATTTGGTAAATTAAACTTTACATTATGGAAAAGGTATACATAAAGGGATAGTCTCTTGTGAAAGTGAATGTTGATGTACTCTGCTGTACAGGAATACCTTATCCGAATGTAGTTTCTTGTTAGTTTACTGAATAAATTGCACAGCTGATAGATAGGTGAGACTGAAACACATATGATACTGCGTCAGACTCAAAAAAATCTGGGGAAACCTATGGAATACCATCCTGAGGGAAAACCCGCTGTATTTTGGGTTATTTATCGCATGATTCGAAGGAGACAGTCTCCTCCAGATTTGATTTGTTGGAAAGAACGTAGCAACAGGATTTATATTGCACAGGGGACACGATGAAATTTGTGCAGGCTGGCTGCCCTCTGAGCATCCCTGCCTCTGTGTTTGGGGGGGTTGGGTGGGGGATGGGAGGGTGGAGTGGGGTGGGGGATGGGGGGGCGTGGCCAAAGCCAGGCTGCCAGATGGCCAGAGTGTGACAGGTGCCTCCGTCACTCCAGATCACAGACTACAGATATGCTTCTGTTTACATTAAACAGCAGCCACCAGTAATAATCTGTTCTAAGTGGGCAGAGTGCCTCACTCAGATTGAATTATCAGCCTGTACAATCCCAAAACACGCAAACCTCTGACATAACACTTCCGGTGTTATACTCTTTTCATAAAAAAAAACCTGTATTTTCCCAGCTGAGCATTAGACAGATGGCATTCATCGTCTGGATTTTATTGAACCAGTATCAGAAAATATTCACTAACGGAGTCTTAAAGCACTTATGTAAGTTGCTCTGGCTAAAGGTGTCTGCCAAATGCTATAAATGTAAATATAAATAAATGTAAGTATGCATCTAATGCTCCCTGTAGTCAACAGACCTTACATATGGCAGCAAGAGGAGGTTACTGCTAATGAGATTATTTAGGATACTGTCTTACATTTCCCCAGAATTGATATCACAGGGTCCCAACAGATTTATCTTCACATTTCAAAGAGTTACTCTGTACGTAAGAGTGAGGTTATGTCCAGGACCCTCCCATTCCGTGTACCTCGGGCTTCGCGGGATAGATTCTTAATGACCTGTACTGGATAAATGGTCGGAAAATTGATGGGTAAGTGAATGCATGTGTGAATAGCATAGACACTGATGTAAGCTAATTGCTTGGGGTAATTCTCATAAATTATAATTACAAATAAATTTGCTTTAAATTTAAAGCAAGTAATACAATGATTAATCTAAGGTTGTCAGTGAAGTAAATGGCTTTGTGTTAAATCAATGTCATACCACAATCTTTGAATAGTTATAGTAAATAATGGTTCCATCATTTCCAATGTGATTTCTGGAGCTGATGCTACAAGCCAAAGCCAATAATTGTGAATTGTAATAAAAATGCCATGATTGTGAGTGATGTGAATGTCAGAGTATCGGCATCAGCGAGTACAGGTATCACATCTTCATCCTCGACACAGAGGAAGGCTTTGTGCTTTGTGTGCTCCAGCCAGACCTTCTCCTGAGATATACAAGATAACATTTCACTTCCCTAAAATCAAAGAGCAGATATCAGCAGTCTATGAAGTTCTTATGTATATCATGTTAGCTCCATCTTTTGGCAAAAAAGTGTGTCAATTAGAACAAAGAGAACAAAAGTCTTATTTTAGTGCTTCAATAGTTTCATTTTTAACAAGCTATCAGTCGTATAAAATGTCTCAGTTTATAAAGAGTACAACATTATATTCAGTATTTGCTTGTAAGCATTTATTTTGTGCTATCAGTTGACAGGGTCAGGAATGCTAAAATGTAATGCAAGTCTGCAGCTGCAGGTGCTGGATGGCTCTTTCCAGCCAGAGTGGTCCTGACCAGTCTAATGAGAGGCAAAGGCTAAGAGACCCACAGTAAATGGCTGTTGAGATGTCAATCACGAGACAGCTGCATTATGACCTTCTGCTAGCCCTGCCCACTGGCTGCAAGCATTGCAAACACTAGCTGCATGCAAATTCCATCTTTACCCTTCCATAGGCTACTAATATAAGAAAGGGAACAAACTGGCTCTGAAAGCACACAATTAGGGCCGTCATGTTTCCCACTTTATTCCTGTACCCAGCCCCTCGCCTGCTTTTTCCTGTCATATATAGTTACTAGTGACTGACTCTTGGTCAATAAAAGGTCAATGCATATTTATCCTATTAAATTGTTTTTTACTTATAGCATTACAACATGAAAAGAAATGCAATTACTTAGTATTCGAGTTATATTTTAATTAGTATTTGATTATTATTTACGCTTTCCGGGGTAAAAAAGGATACTTCCAATTATTTTTATTTTATTATTTCAGTCTTACTTATTTCTCCTTGTGTGTCTCCTGTGGCTTATCTTCTTGGCTTGTTTGATATACATTTTGTTGGTAGTAGCCAAAGAGCTGAATGTGTAATGTAACAGCAGAGATTCCTGTGAATGCAAACTGGGCAAGTTGGCCAGACATATTCCTAAAGGTCTCCACACTACTGAATGGCGTCATGTTTTTTACTCTGAAAAGTTCTCTAATATTCACATACTTGTTAAAAATGAGCAAAGTCTTTAAAGAATACTGAAAAATCCAAATTATGTATATATCCAGCTTCAGCTTTCTTAACTTTAGTTAGGTAATTTAATTAGGTAATAAGATGCTCAGTATTATGGACAATACTACCCCCTCACAGTAGTATATGCTAATATTATGGACAATACTATGCACCCCCTCAACAGCCTACCGGCTGGACTAGTCTTTTCAGTCACAGAATACTTCGGTTCCGCAGCAGTATGGATTATTACAGGAGGTCATTCCTGCCCAGGGCAGTAACCATCTGTAAGGACTCCTCTCCTCCTCTGAGGCAATGCATAATGCACAATGCACCTTTGCAAACTAAGCTATTTTGCATATTTGAATGTTTTGCAGTTTGTACACTTAGTATATTTGTACATATATATTTTTGTAATTTGTAATGTGCTGTCATGTATATCCTTATGCCTCCCTTGTGTCTGTGTGTTCCTGTTGTTTATGTAAATGCCTACTGCTGCATAATAATTCCCCTTTTAGGGATAAATGTGTCTAAAATCTGAAGCCGAATCTAATTTAACCAAATGACAATTATAAATAAGCAGATCTGAAATATCGATACTTATTATTTTCATATTTGATATTTTCATATGATCAGGGCCATTTATAAGTGGAACCTTTTTGCACAACAGTGTCTGGAAATAATAAATTAGATTTTCCACTGTATTCTTAAGCAGCTGCTGTGAATACCAATTCACTGTGTATTTAAATAAAGAGCTTTTGACTGGTATGTCCATGTGCATTCTACGTGGATGGCATAGTCAGGCTCCGTAATTACAAGCTTGGTGTATTTAAATAAGGAGCATTTGCTCGCCTGGCATTTCTTCAGGTGTGCCTGCATGAATTCTATGTGGATGGACTATTGATATTGTCTCCAATGGCCCCATCCCTTTATTCGCAAAAAAAACTACAATTACTGGGGAAATGTGAGGGCCTGACAGTTGCCTCCTAATTATGGCAGGCATGGAGAATCAGTCAGCCCCCATTGACATGGTAATGCGAGGAATGCAGCAATTTCCTCTTTCTCTGACAAACAAATGGAGCCTGGCCATCTTTTCACCGTAGAGTAGGACGGACACCACACCTGTGCTCCCTGTTACATGCACACTGCAGTTTCTCTGCTTGTCCCAGACCATTCAAAGGCCTCAATGGTCCAGAATGATGGGGTTTCAATTATTTTTCACCCCACATTTTAGGAACATGATGCTTCACAGAACCGATCACAACTGATTTGTAGTTATGTTGAAATACATTTCTTAAATTGCATTTAAATGTTTTTAAAATCACAAGTGATGAAATCAGTTTGCAAAAGTGTTGGATAATGTATTTTCTATATACAATTTAAAATGGTGCTGTTTAAGTAATATATGATATTACGTAATGTGCTTCAAATCAGAATTCAGCAAATGCTTGAAAAAATATTCCGAAAAGGCATAGTATTCTGCGAGAGGACCTGATGGAGAACCACAACTCACAGGCACCTGCCATTCACTGGTCTCCATGGAAGCGTTTTGATTCAATTAGATTGCATTCTCAAATGTGCAAATCCAAATCTGGCATAACATTAGTTTTTCCACGGAGCCATATCTCACTGCGCTTAGGTGCCAGCTGATAGCAGTCTCTTTTTGTGTGTCTCAGTGTGCACTGAGCGGCAGATGGCAAGCTCGCTATATAATGTCTGGCCTTGTGAGAACAATGCATCTCTCAGAGCGGTGATTAGGGGGGGTGGTTTCCTCCCGGGACAGCTGGTCGGCCGACAGGCAGCACTGCTCCTCCGCCGTGTGCACACAAGCACACTGCACACTTACTGACAGCAGTCCAGCTTAAATATTTACCAAACAGCAAATGACCAAAACACTCACGCAATCTCTTTTTTATTTCGCACTGTCTAATTTCTGTTCAGTTTGATGTGACTGATCATAATCATTGCAGAGATGTACGCTTTATCTCAGGCATATATCTACCATATTTATAGCAAAATTGCATATGGTTTTTTTTGGTGTTCAATTTGGCATTCAATGGGAACCATGTGATACATATGCATTAAGATCGTGCTTTTAAACTTATTTCAGTGTTTGAACACTTTTAAATGGCACGTGTCATTTTACTATTTTGATATAATCCTTTTTACCATGGCTAGATAAGTCATATTAGAAATAAAAAAAAATTGAGCAGGACATTATTTCTTTTGGTGTACCAAGTGAGCTGTGCATGACACATTACTACTGCTGGCAACCAATAAACAAGCAATAAAATATAATAAAACATGCTATTCTATAACTTAGATAACTTAGAATGAACTAAATAACAGCACTGCACTGGCAGACATACACCCCCATCCCTAATCCCCCTAAAACTACAGTAGCTGTTGGCAGAGAATGTAAGATTATTGTGCCTATAATAGCAATGACAATGTGTTTGAGTGAATGCAGCTGTTTATAATAATAATAAATAATAATAATAATAATAATAATAATAATAATGGCGATGACGACCAGGGGCACAGTAGGGGTCCAGCACTTCATAGGGGCCCTTTAGTGCGTTAATTATATGTAAAATTGAACGAGGGGGGAGGGGAGGTAACATTTTATCAAGGGGCCTATAATATTTAGCCACGCCCCTGATAATGACACACATATACAAGCAGAGAGTGAACGCGTCAGTACCGGGCGCTTTCTCCGCGGTGCAGCGTTTGATCCCAGCGGAACACGCCGCTCTCGCGTTCCGCACATTCCAGCCGCGGCCAGCAATCAGCCATTAGGTATTTATTAGTGCGGAGCTCAGTCTGAGCCAAACAGCCCGCTTATGCACTCAGGCTTCCAATAAACTGGGGATTTGTTTTATTTATCCTAAACTGAACACTCAAGAAACAGCATCCCTGCTCCCTGATGATAATCTAAACTGGTGAGTATAAATGCTTTTTGTGTGTGATTTGCCAACGTAAAGTCACGGTGTAATATTCGTGCCACTTTTGCGTTTATTTTTATTTATATTATTTTCATGATCACTTTCTTTAGCTTTGAATAGAGTAGGAACACATTTTTCCATAGGAGTATGTACAACCTTTGATACAATGAGATGTTTTTTTTGGCGTTTTCAAAGTAAACAATCGCAAGTAGTCGCCGCTATTAAAACAAACATGCTGTCTTAGGCTGTTTACATTGTTATCACATAACACATTTTCTTATTTTGAGTCAGAGAGAGTCACTTTCCATCTTTTAAAATCCGATTAAGAATTTCCAAAGAAAACTGTGTGTACAATGTATTGCATGTTGCATGCTACACGTTTATATATATATAAGTAACCGATTCTAAAAGCTGCCGCTGTTCTTTTCCGTGGAGCAGCTTATAAGCAAATGATGCTTTGTATGCATTTTTCTGATTTTTTTTATTCGGTTAGTTATTAAATTTACAAACATTGTACGCAACTTAGACGCACAGTGCACATCGTAGTGCAGTCAGATTAGATGCAGTCAAATGTAATGTGAGTACTTTTAATTATAGGCAGACACTATGTAGGAAACGTGTCAAGTTATACAGCCTCTGTATATCTGCATTTAGATGCAAATGTTAAAAAGTCAAAAAGCTGCGCCAACGATAAATCGTAACTGATGACAGAGACACGTCTGGCGTTATCTCTTCTTGTAGAGATTCCTGTAAGAGCCTCCACAGTATAACTTAACATTGAAAGTACTACCTCATGTATAGATTTTTATCCCTTTCTCACTCAGTTTCCTGAACGCTGTTCGGACCTTCTGTTGTGTGTCTCTTTGTGTGGGGCTGGGGGTCTGTTTTGCAGTAATTGTAATTGTAAGTCTGGCAGTCTCATTCGTGAAAGTAATACATTATGGATTATGAATGTACTTGTATTTACAGCACAGAAAACAGTCCGTTTCACTCTTTCTTTTATTGCGCCTTGGGCATACAGATTACTGCATTTCCACGCCTGAAATGAGGGTGGCCGAGGAGTGTGGCACAGTCCTGCAGCGGCTGATCCGGGAGCAGCTCCTCTACGGGGACCCCACCGACGCCAAGGTGCTCCTGGCTATCCAGCAGCAGGCCCTACGGGGTGGCAGCGGTCCTGGGGGCTTGGGCAGCGCCCGCTCCTCCCTGGAGAGCCTCGCCCAGGAGGAGGCCCTGTTCCCCCAGATGTCTGCACGCCAGGAGCCGCAGGGCCAGGAGCACCAGGGCGACTGGCACCATTCCGAGAGCTCCATGCTGCACTTCTACCAGCTGCACGGGGAAGAGCTGCCCACCTACGAGCAGGCCAAGGCTCACTCTCAGTACCTGGCCTCCCACAAGGGCCAGGTGGAGCTGCTGAAGGCCAGGGCTGATGCCTGCGTGCTGGGGGGCCTTAAGCGAGGCCACACGCGTTCCCTCAGTGAGCGTCTCATGCAGCTCTCCCTGCAGAGGAACAGCGTGGGCGGCAGTAGGGTGCTGAGCCCATCACACAGCTACCCCCAGCTCTCAAGGCGCCACCCCACCAATGGTGTTTACAATAGCCCGGATGATCCCCGGGCTCCAGATCAGCGGGGGCCCCCTCCCGAATACCCTCACCTTTTAAAATCTCCCGGATGTGTGGTCAGCCACTTGCAGGAGCATGGGGAATACAGCAAAGAGCCACCTGCCCTCTCCCAGCCTCAGCGTTACAGGTAAGGAAAAGCACAGGCCACATCCACATGCCACACCACAGCAAATATACATCCCAGCAGTGAACAATGCAAATGGAAGGTGATTTTGGCCAAGAGGGATCGCGTGGGAATGAAGGCCTTGCTCTGGCCCTCAGGTATGTGCCAGCACAGTCGCGGGTGAATCGCCACCCCGCCGAGTCTGACCTGGCGGTCTTTGCGGCGGCCTCTGCCATGTCCGGCGCTCACCAGATGGAGGCGCTGCTAACGGAGAATGAGAGGCTCCGGAGGGAGCTAGAGGGACACAGTGAGAAGGCGGCACGGATTACCAAGGTGAGAGCTTCATCTTCCTCTGCGCCGTCATGATCGCAGTGAATTCTCAGTGTATATGACTGTAATAGTGCATACATACGCTAAGGAGTGACGTGCATGAGACCAAACATATTTCAGTGGCAGCTTTGTACATCTTCTTGGGTCTAATTCAGTCTCCAGTCTCAATGTTAGTTGGGTAACAGCAATCATAATGCATTATACTCATGAGTATAATGTGTAGCTGTGTTTATGATACTTTATTATTACTTTATAAGCCATTATAAAAGGTTTGTGTAATGCAATATAATGACTGCTTTTAGTAAAGTGTTAACATTAATTCTTACTCATTTAAGTCTTTCAGATTCAGTTTCAAAGAACATTAATACAATTTTAGATGCATAACCTTCAACAGAGCACATTGAGTTCCATAGTCATATTTGAATTGTCTTAATGGGGGATCAAAGTAGTTTTTAAATGTTCTTTTACTTTCTGAAGGCAAGTGTATAAACTGAATGATAAACTTAAGAGCTTGTTCGTGTTTTGTAATGTAAAGCAGCTTTTTATAGTTCAGCAGAAAATCTTAACTAGATTTCATCCGTATAAAAATTCCATTCAGGACTACTGAACAAAGCACTATTACCAATATATAATATATATATATATATATAAACCTATTATGAAAAGTACCTTTGCAGTTTTTACATAGGAAACTCTTTGGTGCACAAAGAGTACAGACTACTACACATACTACAGTACGTTTGAATGACAGCGGACAGCTGTTACCTGAGACTGGGGCGATAAAAGCCTACTGTCAAGAGTTTCTATTGAGCACGCCAGGAATGGGTGCAGATGTCTGGCCCAATTGTGGAGATGTCAGACAGCAGTCAGGGGCTGTGACCTCATCACAGCTGGCGGGCCGGGCGGCCAGCAGGCAGCAGGCCAACCCCAACAGTTGCCATTTTAGAGTGAAAGCCCTCTTTCACCTTCAGAAGCAGGACACACTTGTTCTGTAGAAACACATGACCATGTGCATGGAGCTGCTTAATCGCAGCAACATATGGTGGTTCCTAGCAGATTGTTATCCTCACCAGTAAAATCGTTGTGTTACTAGTATTTTCCTCATTTAAGTCACGCAACTCTGTGGTTTTTTCCTGAGAGTTTACAGTGCTATTCTTGGAACATATAATGTCAAGAACAGAAGGCGTACAGAAGATGTAATATTAATGGCATGCTTGTGGCCTTTAATATTGCAAGCTATAGACTGTAATCTATGTGTATGTGTTTCAGATGGAGAAGGAGATGCAGAGGATATCAGAAGCATATGAGATGCTTGTGGAGGGCTCTGCAAAGCGGGAGCTCCTGGAGAGGACCATGCGGAACAGGCTGGAAGGCGAGATCAGGAGGCTTCGTGACTTCAACAGAGAACTGAGTGGTAAAGCTACTCACAAGCCCCGTTTAGAAAACTACAATAAACGTAATTTAAGCTTTAAAAATACATATGAAAGGATCTGAGTATGTGCTGATTTTTTATTTTAAATCAAAATGGTAATCTCTTTATTGGGCGCCTTTCTTTGCTTTCAGCCCAGCTAGAAACAGCTAGCAAACAAGCTGCAGACCAGAACCAGCACGTCATCACTACACTCCTCAAGCAAAGTGAGTTTCTTTCTCACAGCTGGAGTAGTTTAAGAAGTTTAGTCGCTCATTATTTTCACCCGTTCTTTATCAGATGCTGTTCCAATAAGTGACAATAGTTAATAGCATTATCTTTTTATTTTCAGGTTAGTGATACCTCTCCAGTTGAACGAGATGTATATGTGTTAAATCCACAGTGTTTATTCAAAATCCCATATGGTGATTGACAAATTCAGATATTTCAATATCTGAATGTTAATTCAATTAACAAACAGACAGTTTTACATTTTTGAGTCATACTTTAAAAGCGACTTCCTTGGGATTTATAACTGTAGTGCAACCTGCTGTTTGTTATTAGACTTCAGGACCCTTACCAGTGGATACTTGGAAAAAAAAAATGTGCATCTGACAGTTAGAGGAGCCATTATTCACAGACTTGTGAACATTGGCTCAGGGATACATTTGCATAATTTGTGCTCTTCCGTGGCTTGTTCAGGTCTTCCACTTTTGGTCACATTATACTATCCTCTAGTTCTCCTGTTCAAATCTTTATGGAAAGACTTGGCCATTTTTAGATCGGACTTCTGGCCGTTGATTTTCTGCTTTTGAGCTCTGTCTTACCTCAGTGTATAAAAACATGGCAGAGAGTCCCTAAAGACTTCCAACCTGTTGCCTGAACATTGTGCTCTTGTGTTTCCTCTGGCTATGCCCTTCCTCAGCATTTGAGAGTTTGCCAAGTGGCGACTGGATACTTGTCTATGTGAGTTCTAGTATTAATCTTTTACTCATTTCCTTTAGCCTTTAGCCTTGACCAGATATGAACTGGCAGGTTCTTTGTACTGCTTGGAAAGGAATTTTTGTGGTAGTGAAAGTGACCTTCTGAACTGTGTAACAGCAGTGCAACACAGTGCTTACAATTTTGCAGCTAAATCTCACTTGATCAGCTTGAAATGTTCCCTTATTCCTAGTAGAATTACTAGGACTAATTAGTACTACTAGAAATAGGAGAATTAGTGTTTAGTATTCTCCTCAGAAGAAGCAAAATCTTCCACAATGTATGATCTAGCTAAGCAATAGACGTTTGCTCTTCGAGATGGACAGTGCAATTTGGTTACACATTAATTTAGCATTGGCCAATCTTTTATGGCCTGGCAAGAATTTGGAAGACTATAGATGACATGCCAGAAAAAAAACAAGTGAACTGGTGGAAACAAGTGAAATGGTTTTCTTCATTTATATGGCCAAGTTATATACTTGCATTTAGTTCTTTGAAGAGATTGCCTTTTGTTAGTATAGCTGATTGCTGTCATGCACCACAG
>JAODKL010000148.1:0-17381 GCA_026780765.1 Petrocephalus schoutedeni
GGGCAGGGTCTGCAGCGGTGCTGGGGGGGGGTCACACAGACCACACGGCAGGCCCTTTTAAATCACTTTGTTTCACTCTACCTAGTACCAGATGGGCTCAATTTATACAGACTGGTGTACAACTTCACCTTGGACCGTGAAACTTATGAACAGAGAGAACATAAATCTAAATCGTTTTTTCGCGCCCGGCGGAATCAGAAAAAATGTCTTTCTAGCTCAGAGGATGAAATATCTGCTGATTTATGGAGCTATGAAAACATATACGATGTTTGTTTGGCACCCCGATCCGATCTGATTCTCCCGCTCGTGGCATCTGCTGGATAGAATTACACCCCAGAGGCACTGGGCACTGGTCTTCCTTCATTATCTCGTGAGAGACACACAGCAGCAAAGAGACCTGAAATTACGGAACACCAGAAAGAAAAAAAAATGCTTTATCCTTTTTCATTTTTGCCATGAGCCAAAATGAGTCTGATAATAGGAAAGAAAAGTCTGGAGAAGATGTCATGAGATAAGAGTGGAAAGCTCTCTCTCTGACTGGTGTGGTTATTGGGTGCTTATTTTCAACAATTAATCCATTGTATTTCTAATGCTGCATTAATGTTCCTCTCACAATCGCTGTTAAGCCTCCCATAAATGACACCAGCCTCCTTTTTACTGCCGTAGGCACTAAAAGCCCAGGACAGATACAAACACGTTCACCTCAGCCAGCATCATGATGTGATTCCTTTGTGGTTAAACTCAAGTGCCAACCAGCCTGACCAATCAGCTCTTTGTAGGCCTACATCTGATCTTATGTGCTGGTTGTGCGGTTACGTGTGATTTTCAGCCCGAATTTACAGCCCATGTCTGGCATGAGGCTTAAGGCAGGTTTGTCAGGATGAGGTTAGGTGGACTGCTTAGAGGCCTGAGGCCGCAGGTTTGAGCCCTTGGTGGCAAAAGCCTGTAAGGCATCAGTGCTCATAGAGCAGGTAGGCATCATCTCAATGTTGTAACAAAGGTGCCAGGAGGCTGGTGCTGCCTGATTGGAGATTCTCAGCTGCTGGACAATGCTCCTGGAATAGTAATAACGTTGCTATGAAAAACAGGCATTTCGGCTCCCTGGCAATGGCCTCATCATAAGTATGCGATGGCTTCGCTGGGGAGACCGGGTCTGAAACGGTTATGAGTTCAAGAGGACAGTTTGTGGGTAATTACCTGGTCGACGCACGCTTCGACGGGCCTGGGGAACTTGGCTGAATGTGCTTTGATTGCCAGTAGGCGGGATGAGAGCACAATCCGGAATGAAGCTTTATTGTTACATTGTTTATTGTTACCCAGAATCAAGAGTCCTGCAACACTTTCATTTATGGTGATCTACATGGCCTGTCATGTTTATTTTGGACCAGTCATTTCCCTCTCAATGCATAATGCACACATTTGGGAGGATAGCAGCATGCGAGTCGAGCTATGAATGTCACACAGAGGGGTATCAGTGTGTGGTCTGTCTCTCATCCTTTGGCTGCCTTTGTACCATCATGATGACATCATGGTGTTAAGGGGTAAGACTGATGTTAAGATGGTACAAGAAAACTGTGTGGTAAAGCTAACCGGGGTTTCATGCTTGTATCCTGGGCAGGGATGGTTCCTGTGAGACTTTGGCTTCTTAAGAATCCCTGGTTTTTAAGAAGTCATTTTCAGCCTATTTCTGTACATGTATCATGATGTCCTGCATACGTTAAAGCAGCGTTTCTCAAACCCGTCCTCAGGGACCCCCCTGAAGGTCGACATTTTTGATAACTCCAAGTTCCCTGGGTCTTCCTGAGGACTGATTTGAGAAACCCTGCCTTAGAGCATCTCCCAAAACCCTGCCCAGGAAGCCTCTGCCTAGAGCCACACAATGAACTGGGGCTGAAATGGAAAATGTCATGGAGACTCCTGTAATGATCTGCTTAGCTGAACTGCATCATCATCATCATCATCAAGATCATTCAGGTAACTCCTGTACAGTGCCGTATGATGAGCAGGATGGGAGGAAGGAGCCAAAGACGGCCCACGGAATGTTCATATGCTCTCCACTGAGGAAAGCCCATGTCGGGAGAAGTACAACTGGTCAAAAGGCTGGAGACCATGTGGGGTGAACCAACATGACATCACAGCTAATGATGTCATCAAACACCACAGCCAGCAGGCAGGCCAGCCGTTTTAATATTTAGTTCAGAATCTGGACCAGTGGCAGGGATTAGACTCCCAGGAGGAGCTCCACTGTTACACCTCTGAGATGGATGCCTCAGCCAATGCGGATGATGCCTGAAAAAGCATCTATTTGCAGTGACATGTACTGCAACCCACCCCAATGTAAACGGACTTTTACATTTACATTTATTTTTATTCAGTAGACAATTTTGTCCAGAGCAACAAGTGAGGCACATGACAATCATTCATTCTGTCAAGGAGTCAACTAGGCGTAAGGGCAGCTAGGCTAAGCTTCCAGTGAGGGCCCAAGTACAGGTATAAGCACTATCAGAGCGGGAGCTACACAACAACTTCCAAACAAAGCAAGAACCTGATAAGACTACTATTCAATAATCAGTAAGGACAACATTAAGAGCATCCAAGGCACATAGAGGAGTACCAGGCTGGTAGAGGTATCCCTGGAACCGGCAGCGTTTAATGGTGATTTTAGAGTTTTTCCATTGTTTCATGGAGTGTGACTCAAATGGCCTACTGAGTATGAGTACTTAGTCTGTGCTGTAGAGTATTCATGGACAACCCATGTAGCTGTTCCCACGTGAGGTCAGGCAGCCGTAGGCCTGGAAGCACCCTGCCATTGGTATATGCAACTTCTGCGGCTGAGATTCCCCAGGGAATGTTATTACCAGCCAACCATGCTGACACTCCGCATCCCACATGCTAAGCAAGGACCCCAGGCAACAAACACATCTACTGCATACATTTTCATTCCCGCTTTACACTCCCCCTTCCATTTAAACATTTATATTATATTTGCTGTTGCACAAACTGTGACACATAAATTCCTTCTGAACTAAGATTCTAGTTAAATAAAGATACAATAATAAAAATAATTTGATTAAAGAATAAGATTAAAAGGCCAACCGCATAAACATACTGTATAGCTCTGCTTCCATCTAGTGGTCATTACGAAATGCATTTCTTTTTCTAGCAAGCGGGGTTTCCTGTAGCAGTATGAATTTTCTGCTTGTTTTCACATGACAACCAGGCAGAATAAAGATCACACTGTAGCCATGCTGAAGAATGTAAGTCAGCACTGCTCTGCAGAAACGCTGAACAGCTAATGTTGGGACAAGATCTCCAGACCCCCGTAAAGAAGATGACCAAGGTTAGCAAGTGCCCTGTCTCCCCACTGACTTCACTCCCATCTTGACGACCTCGAAAGCCACTCTAGATCTCCTCACTACCTCACTATAAAGGTACTTTAAAAGTCAACCCTGGAAATGATAAATAATTATCAGTGGTATCTCCAAGTTCCCAAACCATAAAGCTTTGATTATATGACCTGATGGCAAGAAGCTTCAAAGTCGAACTTCCAGTGCAGTACTGGTGCAGCCATGAGACCTTCTCTCATCTCGACAACAGCTTCTATACCCGATGCCACATCTCTGTATAGGCTGACCAGCACGGCAAAGATAAATTACAGCGCAAATAAACAATTCCCTGTTATGTTTTTCCCAAATGTTTTTTACTATTCTTTTTGCTTGCCTCAACCCGAAGTTACCTTCCAAAAACATGTGAGGGCAGTAATCATGCCAGCCAGGTCATTAAAGGGAAAGCTGTTGTTTTTTCCCTGCCTGGACTTTCTTACCATTGGCTCTCCATCATTGTGATTTTGAAGGGCATGGCCTTCCGTAATTACCACCTTAAAGGGACAGGCAAAGGTGAAACAGGCCAATCAGGTTTCACATGTGAATGTGATTTTCTGTGTGGTTACTAGTTAGCAGTCTGTCCCACTGATCTACATGCATAGATGTTAGTACTCTATACATTCATGCATCCTTATGGATACTGAAGAAAGCGGTACTGGGAATTTAAAAATGCAGACCACATCACTTTATCTATATATAGTATGCATGCTCCATTATTTAAAAAAAACTGTTATAGATATTAAAAATATTTTATAAAAAGTGAGGCAATTATTTAATTATAAAAGTAGGTTAAAAAAAACTAGAACAGAGACAGACCTAGGAGAGTGAATATGAATTCCCCTGTTGGTTCCCTAGTGGTTTTCAGCAGGAAACTGGGAAATCTGCAAACATTGCTGGATTCTGGCTCTCCAGGGCCAGAATTGGGGAAACCTGATTAATAGTTATTTAGTCTAGGCAGGGCGACAGGTGAAGCATGTCAGTGTGTGCTGAACTGATGTGGTGATAAGGGGGTGTAGTAATGTGGGTGTGGCTCTGCTGCAATGGCCGTGGTTACATTATGGAGGGTGGGAGGAGACTTTCAAGTCAATCACACTCTGCTTTCACTCATTAAGGCAACCGCAAACTAATACAAAATTCATCTGTTATTAATCTGTTATCACAGAAGATCAGAGGTCAAACAATCATCACTTTAGCATTAATTTACTAGACACTGAAGAATCAAAGAAAGCCAATTCGAGTTGAGTCTGAGAACTCTCAACATTTACAAAGCCACATTTCACTATTGATTATCAATTTTTGTCAATTAAGAGAAAGCTCTGTCATTTTGTATATTATACTAAGGTTGCTATTACTGTAGGTGTGGGTACAAGGCATGCCTGGAAAAAGAGACTGTTACTTACAGGCACTCCCCCTCTGTGGCCTCAGTGTCCTGCACCAGGAATACAGTCCCAAAACTGCCCCTGCCCAGCTTCTCCTGAACACAGTATCTTTTGGCTATGAGGTTGGCAGGGTCAGTGTGCTTCTGGCAGCTGGCCGACTGCACCTCCAGCTCCCGGAATTTGGGCATAGTGGTGAGAGCCTACCTGGATGTGGAAACCCTGCTGTAGATGCAACCACACAATGTCAGTCTACCAGATATGTCAATGTCTTCATTTTCAGGTTTAAGCAAAGCGAGATGCTTTGTTTCACATTCTCGTTCATCTAAAACTGAGAATTTTAGTAATTTTGCAGAGAATAAAAGGTTAAACAGTAAGACAAAATTTCCATTATGAGTCAAGAACAGGCCTTATTCCCTTATTACCTGCAGCTACAATATAGCTACATCCTATCAGCAACAATAAATTGCTGAACTGCTGTGGTAGAGACCAGCTAAGCTCCTCTAAGTCATTCTGTATATCTGCTTTCATTAGTTTTGCATCTATTTGTGATCATTTTGCAATCATTTAAAGTACTTTATTGTAACTCCCTGAAGGAAATAAAAGCAATGGGGAAAAACTGAAAAAAATAAAAACTACTCCCTAACCCAGTCAAAAAAGGCAATCGGAATAAGGCATGTACCCAAATGATATTTGCAGTTGTAAACAACATATAAAAATGGCCGGAATGAGTAGTCACGAGCTAGGTATAGGACAATGCCAAGTCATAATAGCCTACTCACTTTGGATGACCGGGTACCTCGATTAAGTTCCAGCTCACGAGCAACCCATCATATTGAGGTACTAAGGCTTTACTTTGTGTTATTTGTTTATGCCTGCTCCCATGGTAACGGCACACTCCCGCGCCTCATGTGCGCGCTTTGTTTTAAAGGGCCGTTTTAGGTCACGCGGCAGTAAAACGAGCCGATCTGAGACCGGCAAAATCGCAGCTTCCACAAGCGACCCGAGGTGCGCCTGCAGCTAGCTGTCCTTCCAGCCAGCGTCCGGCAGGTGGGGTCGTTTCGCAGCGCTAAACTGCTGAAAGGCACCCTTCCAGAGACACGGTCTTCTGGTTGGAGTTCAACTTGAGGTAATTAATAATGAATATAAATGCCAAAATAACATTTTGACAGTTTGCATCTATATAATGAAGTCCAGGTGATCTTGAGCGTTTATTATTTTCGGTTCATTGGTCGCAGTCTTGAAATAAACGCTGCACCCCCACAATTGGACTACATTTCCCATGATCCACCGAAGCGGAAGAGCAATTTCCTTGACTTCCCGTGTTTCCTGTAGGAGTGCGAATGGGACGTGAGACTGGCGTAAATGGCACACTAAGGAAAACAACAACCGGAACTGTTGTGTAAAGGCCGTAGGACTACATTTACACTTGCGTTACAGCGTCAAAAGACACTCAAGTCGGAAGAGGCGAGCGAAGTGGCCGCCATGGAAGCGGTGCCGCGGATGCCCATGATCTGGCTGGACCTGAAAGAGGCTGGGGAGTTTCAGTTCAGCCCGGCCGTGAGGCAGGTGAGCCGGGAGAAAGGCGCGGCGGGCTAGTCGGGCTTTTACGGAGGACCTGCGCGTTGTTACCAGCCTCCGTTGACTGCCAACGTTCGGCCTGCCTAAACGAACTCGTTTGGTAGATGTATTAATTTGCCTGGGTGATCCTGTACGAGGATAGGTGTAGGCTGGCAGATGAAGGGAGTTATGAACAGGGTCGTCTGCGCGTCTGTTTAATGGTCAGACGGCTCTTTCCCCCTCAGGGTGTGTCACCGACATGCAGTTCACAATCACACTAACATGACGCATGACGTGCTGTTTATGAGCGTCAGCTGCTTCATCTGGAAACTCTGGACACATCCTGAGGGCATCCGTGGCCTCCTCTCCTCACCACTCGGCTTCCCGGAGGATTATGTGCACTCTCGCAACCCTTCCTTATTTAATCTCTTTTCTTACGGATAGGGGACAGAAGCGATCCGTTCCTGGCAGCCTCACTGTGTCCCTATGTTCCCTATGTTCATTTTTGTTTGTATTCGGCCTTCGCAGTGACGCCAGTCTAAACTTTTGTCTCCTGCATGTCGTCAAGTTAGGCTGCAGTATTGGGACCTGGCCGGCAGGTGGTGTAGTGGTTTAGGATATGTGTCCAAAAGGCCAGAGCATTGTCACTCTTTGCATTTGTGGCCCAGGAAAAACGGTGAGGGCCCTAGTCCTTTGGGAAATTTGTCTAACTACTCATGGCATCCATGAAGCCACCATTCTGGGGACCTCTGAGCAGGATTTTTATGCTTGATTTCTCTAGTGAACAGCCTTTCTAAGTGGGGAAAGCAAAACGTGGTTGTCAACTGAATAAAACAAGTTCTGTTGAGGATAGGGACACGTCCCTGGAAGATTTGGCAGACATTTTGAAATCAAATCAGGGTTAAATGAAGAAAACATTTAATGTAATTCTGAAGATACTGTAAATTTTAAACCGTGAGCTGGCAAGTTACCTACTTGCTTTAAAGCTAAGCAATTTCCTCATATTAGTGCTGTATTATGCTGTTTTTTTTCTTGACAAAAAATCACGACTTGGTTTCAGTCATGCTGTTTATTAAATCAACCCCTATTTCAGACTTTTTAAAGAGTAATTGTGCATCTGAGAACCAAGATTTGAACTTCAAATCGCTGATTGTGTCACAGCTAATGAAACTCCGTCATCCCTGTGTGTAAAGGGAGAACAGCTGTTCTTGTCAGACGAGGTTAGCTGCTTCAGTTTGAGTCAGTTTCCTGCTGCCTGGTATCACATGCTCGGGTGCGGCATATTTCTGTACAGTTTCTCAGCTGATACTGTCATGCAAAGAATTTTACAGACATTTCATTAAATTGCACAGCAAAATTCTTTCTGGATCTCTGATGATCGGTATTCAGTGGCTTCCTGGCAGGCCTGATCCTTAACCTCTTTAGGCTTGATCCGGTTTCCAAGCACTGCACTTCCTTGTATTAACGTTGGGAGAAGTAGGCATCAGTCACTGGTTATGTAACGTTCACACTGGGTTGTACACTGACCTGCTATGCCTGACTTGCAGTCAGCTCTTCTGTCTGTTAGCTGCAGTAATCCGCCATGCCCTGCTTTGATGCGAAAATACCCAGCTCAGCAAGATGGCGATGCCCACTCTCTTTATTTTAATAAAGGGGGCAGGGCATAAACAGTCACAGGGCAGTGAGCCTGTAGCTGCATCAGTAGTGTGAATGCTATCTATCTCGGTAATCATGCTCACCCAACCCCCCCCCCCCTCTTGTTTCAGAACATCAAAAACAACAGTGGACCAACTCATTGCTTTCTGTAGTCCACTGTTGTCAGGAATTCCCATCACAGGCATGGTGGTGTGGTGGGTCTGAAATTGACAGTGACATTTTTAATGTGGTTGATTTAGCATTAAAATGTTAGTGTATGGTGGTAGAATATGCCCTTATGCCTGTTTTACTAGGATAAAGTGGCCCATTCATGCTCCAGCTGTGATTCTGGAAGATGCTGGTGGTGTTGTGCTTTCTGATTGTTTCACCGTGGTGAAGGGTACCAGTGACAGGAGCTGGGAAGTGATCCTGAGGTCACTCCTCCAGCCCAAAAAGCCTAGCATCCTGTTTTGTGATGTTGACTTGGGTTTGGGTCCGTTGGGCCCTGACTGAGCCGTGCATTCCTCACCTAGCATTACATGGGTATGACCCTCTAACTGGCCTTCACTTACACTACCTGTTATGTGACTTTGAGATGTGGCTGTAGCTCTCAGGGCAGGAGTAGTAACAGGCGTAAACAGGGCAGCCCTCCATGAGAGACAGCCATAGAGAATTGTGGGATTGTTGGATTCTGTCCAAACAGAGATGGGGGTGACTAAGACTCAAACTGGGGTGATTCTTTGCATTTTGCACTGATGTTATAGAACATGTGAGAATTCGCTTCCTGTGAAGACTTAAGGGCCTGGGGTTTGATTTCCAGATGTGCATTAAGCAGAAGGCACACCATCTGAAGGTGCAGTGTTCAGGGATGGGCTGATTCCATTGATTCATTGCTGTACCTCTTCTCCTCTGCACCAGTTCATCCTGAAGAACTATGGGGAGAATCCAGACACCTACAATGAACAGCTGAAGAAGCTGGAGCAGCTGCGCCAGGCAGGTGACGGGACAGGAGGGGAGGCCCGGTGGGACAGCACTGGTGCAGCCAGCGGAGCTGTACATGTGACTATAGGGTAGCCTATGAGAGTAAGGGGGCGGGGCATGGAGCCGCTAAAGTGTAGTGAATAACAGTGACCGTAAACGGCAGCTAACTTACCATGTAATAACTTTGTTAAAACCTTAAAGAGCAGAGCGCTGCAGAATGACTCAGATTCCACAAGCTTATCTTGCCTCCATTCTGTGTGTGTGTATGTGTGTATCTGACTGCCCGACCACCCCCTTCCAGAGTGCGGTCAACGTGACCAGGGACTTTGAGGGCTGCAGCACCCTGAGGAAGTACTTTGGTCAGCTGCACTACCTGCAGAGTCGCGTCCCGATGGGCTCCAGTCAGGAAGCTGCCGTGCCTATCTCTTGGTGAGCACCCTGTTCGGGAGCACGTGCCTCTGGGGTCACTCTGCACGGCTGTTTGAGTAGCGTGCTAATGTTGGACTCTGCTGATGATTACTAATTAGAATATTTAGTGGCCACTTAAGGGCACGCCAATGTTCTGTTCTGCTTCTTGACCTGGTAACTTTCCAAGTCACTTCCCTGCACTCCTGCACACTTACAGCCCCACGAAGCCCTCTGGATTAGTGCTCAATTCCAGTCCTTTAATCGTGTCCACCCCCCCAGTCCCCCTGTGAACGACATGGCCCAGTCCAAAGACGCATGAATCAGCACCCTTCCTGCTGAACTTTAACTTGTTTTACTGGGTGACATGCAGTTTGTTTATGATGTACCTTGGCACCTTAAAAAAACCTTTTTTCCCCCCATATGTAATGTTTGTTGAGGACATGAAAGTGGTACAGTGGATAAATGTAAAACAATGATAATCGCAAACTTTAATGCCGTTTCCTAAAGCCCTTGCATTTGTCAAAGTTTTGCCCCATTAAAGTCAGAACTGGTCAGGCCTATTCTCTAAGCCATGATTTGGAAAGACAAAGAAATGATAAAAAAAATAACCTTTTACTCTGCCTTTCTCCAAGGACCGAGATTTTCTCTGGGAAGACGGTTACTCACGACGATATCAGCTATGAACAAGCGTGTATCCTCTACAACCTAGGTGAGGAGACAGAGTTCTCAATTGACAGTGTCTGCTGTGTTTTTACTGTGCTGACTTCCCATGGTGCTTTGCTTTCCTCAGGGGCCCTGCACTCGATGTTGGGTGCCATGGACAACAGGGTATCAGAAGAGGTGAGGTGGGCGGGGCTGGTCCTTCTGTTAGGCCTGAGCGGCTCTGCATTCTAAACCCTGCCTGTCCCCCACTATCCAGGGTATGAAGGTGTCCTGCACGCACTTCCAGTGCTCAGCGGGGGCCTTCTCCTACCTGAGGGACCATTTCAGCCACAGCTTCAGTGTGGACATGAGTCACCAGATCCTCAACCTTAACATCAACCTCATGCTGGTAATAAGCTCTCTCAAGAGTGCCACACACGTGCACGCATGCATGTGCATCGAGTTGTCATGGTTACGCTGCCCCCTTCCTCCACTTCAGGGCCAAGCTCAGGAGTGTTTGCTGGAGAAGTCAATGCTGGATAACAGGAAGAGCTTCCTGGTGGCTCGCATCAGCGCCCAGGTAGGTTTGTCTGCTCACTTACAGCCCTGTGAAAGCTCCCTCCACATCAGAGTGAGAGACACACAGAGTGACAGCAGAGTTCATCAGGGTTTGGGTGCAAAGCCCTGACCCTACAGTCAGACCCTTGGGCTTCAAATGATTCTTTGGTAGAGTGGGTAACTGGTTTGGATAATCCCCGGTTGCCTCCTGCAGGTGGTCGACTACTACAGGGAGGCGTGCTGGGCCTTAGAGAATTCAGATACGGCCTCCTTGTTGGGGAAGATTCAGAAGGACTGGAAGAAGCTGGTGCAGATGAAGATCTACTATTTTGCTGCCATTGCTCATGTGAGGATCTTGAGAGTGTTTGCATGGTGACCACTTCCCATCAACCTTTATCATGGGTTCTGTATGGAGACATTATATTATATTCTGTAATACACATAGTGTCCATAGCTGGCTGTAGCATTGAATATTGCTTTCTAACCTTAAAGCATTTGAGTTACTGCAGTGATTCAGTGAGTTATTAACAAAATATGTGAATGGAGTTGTGAGGAGCCTGTCAGGCTGTATGTGGCTGTCTCCTGGTGACCTTTGCCCTCTCCACAGCTGCACATGGGGAAGCAGGCGGAGGAGCAGCAGAAGTATGGAGAAAGGGTGCGTCTCCTCGTGTCCACCTGCACGCCATGCCCGCGTGTCCTCCTCCGTGCCGTGCCCGTGTGTCCTCCTCCGTGCCGTACCCGCGTGTCCTCCTCCGTGCCTTGTCCATGTGTCCTCCTCCGTGCCGTGCCCGCGTGTCCTCCTCCGTGCCGTGCCCGCGTGTCCTCCTCACTCACACGTCTGTCCATATGACAGGCTGACATCACTGTTCTGAAAGCTGAGAATTAGGCTGAATCCCATTCCTCCCCTTGGCCCTTGACCCTTGCCATGGAGTGGCAAGGGGTAGGGGTTGAAATCTACCCCTTCAAATGGGACACCCCTTCAGTAACGTGATGCGTCATTATTAGTCTCCGGTGAATTTTACGTAGGCAGGCAGACAGCAAAGTGTATTTTGCAATGCATAACAGTAGAAGCCCATTGAAACAAGAAGGAAAATATTGGGTTTGTGATGACTTGCAGCACATCAGTAATAAATTAGCTAGATAGTTACTTAGCCAGAGAATATGAGCTCAACAGTGCTCTGTAGCAGCCCCAAGAGTCTGCACTAATACGAAGCAAAACAGCTGTTCTACAAACTGGCTGTTCGACTTTCCTCAAATTCCCCATGCACAAATGGCGACCATACCAGCAATGTCTTTGTGTGTTTGAATGTGTGTATATTTGTTGTTTATGCAGAGTAGCCGCTGCTTGACTTTCGTACTGCACGTACGTTCTTTTTTTAACGGAGAAATTATTCACATCTATACGTCTCTTTTCATTCTGCAGCAGTGTGCTGATTGTTTTTCACGTCGCCTTCTCCTCCATTTGTAGTGAGCCTCTGAAAAATCTCCGTTTGAAGGGGTAGTTCCCCTTACCCCTATCCCTCTGTCTAAATGAGAAATGGGACACCCTACCCCGACACATGAACGTGCAAAACAGAGGGATAGGGCCAAGGGAAGAAATGGAACACACTACCCCTCCACGTGAACGTGCAAAACAGAGGGGTAGGGCTAAGGGGAGGAATGGGATTCACCCATAGCCTGCAGTAAAAAGATGACACCATTCAAAAACACTGTAATATGTGAGGTTACCGTCATTACTCATGATGATAGGTAGAGGCAGTAATTCATACACAGATGTTTTGTTACAGGTGGCCTATCTGCAGAGCTCCCTGGACAAGCTGAATGAGGCGATGAAGCTGGCCAAGGTAATGTAAAGCACTCTGGTCACTGAGTGGGAATAGGGCAGAAGGTTTACAGTCCTCACCAGAGAGGTGATGTTGTACCATTAAGGTGTTTAACTGAATGGCCTGGGTGCAGTGAATGAATCAGTAATACTGTGTGAATAGCTGTGGGGATGAGTCAGTGCCCAGTAGGTAAGGAGTGTAACTAGATGGTTATTCAGAGCTGCTAGGTGGGATGTGCTAACCCTAACCCTAACCCTTCCAGGGCCAGCCTGACAGTGTGCAGGAGGCCTTACGATTCACCATGGACGTCATCGGAGGAAAGTAAGACAGCTAATATCTTGCACTTTGCCTCTGTGGCGTGTCGTACCCAGTGGGGTTTGACTTCTGATCCCTTTTGCTTTAACTTTGTGACACACTGTGTCCTTTTCTGTTTGACTCCTCCTTGCCGTCTTCACTCAACTCTGGCCTTTCTGATCTTCCAGGTTCAACTCTGCTAAGAAGGACAATGACTTCATCTACCATGAGTCTGTACCTGCCCTGGACACACTGCCTTCTGTAAAAGGTGCTGCAATAAACTGCACAGGCGGACCTGCTCTCTGGTGCCCCCTGGCTGTGGTGACCTAGATGGACACGTTCGCCACATTTTCACCCAGCTCCCTGTGCCCCATCCTCAGGTGCGCCCTTGGTGAAAGGCTTACCAGTGAACCCCACTGACCCCAGTGTTACTGGGCCGGACATCTTCTCCAAACTGGTGCCTATGGCAGCCCATGAGGCCTCCTCTCTCTACAGGTGGGTGGGGGCTCTTTCCTGAGGGAGCACCCTGGGGCTGTGGATTTAGCAGCAAGGGCTCCAGGGTTCGAAATAGCCGGTATCGCATCGCAGTTTGCGATGTAAAAACACCCAGTTGCGAAACAATTGCCTAATTCCCATTAAAATTATTTGCAGCCATTGCTAATCAATATCCAGTTGTAAATTTTATTAGAATTTTAATCATAAAAGTGAAAAAATCCAGACCCGATCCCCCGATACTCACTGACAGGGCTATTGACGATCTTGTCCAAATAACCGTGCTGCCGAAATAGTTTTTCAGGCTTACGCTAGGGCCATGTATTCAATTCATTTTCAAGTTCGTGGATGGCGCTCTACTCGCTATTCTCAGTCGGGGTACTTTGTTGCATGATCATTCGTAGCTCTTTGGCATTGAACCTCGCTGGTGTCATCTGCTTTCAAAATCGCGGCAATTTTAAAAGCAAAGGTGCAGTCGACAAGCTTAGTAAAGCTTGCTACTGTTAGAACATGGGTAGCCCAGCTGGACCCCGATGAAAAGTGGATTGCCTACCAAGTAGTAGGTTAGTAAACTTTACGATGCTCATGTAGTAGTTAGTGCTTCCGATGGTCATTTTTAAAACTTGCTAATCAAATTTCAAAACTGCTAATCAAATTCCAACTTTTGAAAATTTTGATTAGCAAAACTGCTAATCAAGTTGAACCCTGGGCTCCTTATGTGTCCGTGAAGGCCTGTGGGCCTCCCTTGCTTCAGAGTGGGGGGCCCAAAGTGGCCCGGCAGGCCGTGACTCACCCTACTGTCCTCTCTGCTTTCAGTGAGGAGAAGGCCAAGCTGCTGAGGGAGGCCATGGGCAAGATCGAGAGCAAAAATGAGACTCTGGAGTGAGTTCATACAGAGCCCTGGGTTTACCAGTCACAATGTGTGTGAGGACAGTGGGGGCGGGGTTTATCAGTGACTGTGTGAGGCCAGTGGGGGCGGGGTTTATCAGTGACTGTGTGAAGCCAGAGGGGGAGGGGTTTATCACAGACTCTGTGTTTCAAACAGGCAATTTATGGACTCACTGTGCCTGGACCCCAACACTGTGGACAACCTGGACATGTACGAGCATATCCCACCCGTGCTGATGGAGAGATGTGCAGCCCTAAGTGTGCGGCCAGACACCGTCAAGAGCCTCGTCCAGTCCATGCAGGGTGGGGGTGCCCGCACAGTCATGCTATCCACACGAATAGTGATAAACCCAGCATGCATTCAGACACACTCATATACCCATATTCCAGCTACCTTGTCTCCCTCCAGGGTGTAATACCAGGGTGTAAGTAGAAAGTGAGAACTCAATTTTAACGTTTTATAATTGCCCAACACATATAAACTTGCTAAACATACACTAGCACAGACATATACGCAGATCGTTAGGGTTAGTACACCTAATTCCTGACTGTGCATTTTCGGTGCCTTCACCCCCCCCTCCCCCCACAGTTCTGTCAGGCGTGTTCACAGATGTGGAGGCCTCACTTCGTGAGATACGGGATGTCCTGGATGAGGACGAGGCGGGCGAGAGGAGCCTGGAGGAGGCAGGGGTGAAGCCGCCCCCACGACCTCCCTCTCTCGCTGAGCTACGCCGTGACCTTGATAAGTACCTGGAAGCTCATGAGAAAGCCAGCTTCACCAACACTGAGCTGCACCGTGCCATGAACCTTCATGTGCCCCACCTGCGCCTGCTGGGAGGGCCACTGGACAGCCTGCGGGAGACGCTGCCCCGCCCCCAGCTCAGCGAAGGTGAGGTGATGGGCGTGGCTTAATGAAGCAACAAAAAAATAAACCCTTTTAAAACCAGACTCTTTGACAGCACTGATGTAAACATGGATTGAAGGTCTTTGCTGTCAACATTTGAGGGGGGTTATTTTTGTGTTTTGACTGTGCTCCTCTCTGCCCCCTGGTGGTCAGACGAGCTCGCAAGTCTCCACTGCATGAAGCGCATTCTGGGGAAGGTGCAGGAGATGCGAGACCAGCGGAGCTCCCTTGAGAAGCAGTTGCGCGACCTTATCCAGCAAGATGACATCACATCTGTCCTGGTCACTACCGAACGTGCCGACATGAAGGTACGACAGACAGATCTACGATTTTCTGGGATAGACACCAGGCAGTATGAGCCTTTCTGGTTGGTTGGTGTATTCTAGAGTGACCTTTGACCTGTTAGTGGCCACCTGTCTTCTCAGAGGTTATTTGAGGAACAGCTGAAGAAGTACGATCAGGTGAAGCTTTACATCGACCAGAACCTGGCCGCCCAGGAGAACATCCTCAAAGCACTAACGGAGGCTAATGTGCAGTATGCCATGGTGCGCAAGGGCCTGACGGAGACCGAGCACAAGTGAGTGTGTGTGTGTGTAATTTTTACATTGTGGGGACAGATTTCCCATAAGAGTCACCATAATACATGGACTGTGCGTGTCACTATGTGTGTGCGTGTACGCATCATGCTGACATCTTCACTCACCGTTGTGTGCGTGTCCAGGTGGAACAACACCGTGCAGATGCTGGTGTCTTCATACGAGGCCTACGAGGACCTCATGAAGAAGTCTCAGGAGGGCCGAGAGTTCTACCAGGACCTGGAGGGGAAGGCCTCTCAGCTGCTAGAGAAGGCCCGTGGCATGTGCAAGGCCCGTGAGGAGGAGCGCCATGCCCTTCTGGAAAGGTGAGGCCCCGGGGCCCGATCCAGCCGACTCCATGCAGAACCACGGGCTGGACGACGCCAAAACCAGAACCGCTAAGCCTCAGTGTAAAGTGCAGAATGGAGGTTCACTTCCATCCCTCTCTCTCAGGGAGCTCCAGAAGAAAGCCCCCCCGCGGCCCACGGCCCCTAAACCCCCCCTGCAGAAGAAGACGTCTGAGTTGGACTCCTCCAGCTCCCTGGAAGACCCCGAACTGGCCCAGATCAATGCGGCCATCCTCAGTCTAGGGGGGGATGTCCCTGAGGAGCTACGCAGCATTCCCCCAGACATGTCCTTCCCGGGGGTGGGCAGGGTAGGAGCCCGCCCCCCCGGCCCTGATGCCTTCTTGCCTGCAGGGGCAGCAGTGCCCTCACTGCACTGGCCGATGGCCCGTCCCGCTCCGTATGCCCAGCTGCCCCGCTTTCCTGCCCAGCTGCCTCGTTTCCCCCCCCAGCAGGCCCAGAGTGCTGGCCCTGCTGCCCCGACAGGACTCCCCCCGGGATCCCTGCCACAGCCGCAGCCACTTCGCTCGAACCAGCCCCACTTTCCCCAGCCATCACCTGTGCCTGGCTACGCCCTCCCGCAGTCCCAGCCATGCCCACCGGGGGGCGCAGTTGTCGTGAGGCCATCCACTACCACTGTGGACAGCGTGCAGACACCCATTCCCAGCTACGCCCCAACCCCCCGCCACGCAATGCCCCCTATCACTTCTACTGGATATATGCCCCCACCCCAGATGGGCCATTTCCCCCAGTATCCCCCCCCAGCAGGAATGCCCCCTCAGGGATACCCCCAGCAGCAAGCCCCTTTCTCACAGCAGCAAGCCCAGTACCAGCCAGCACTCCCTTCTCAGGCCCAGTATCCCCAGTACATGTCCCCACACTTCCAGCAGCCTGCCTTTCCAGGGCAGCTTCCACCACACAGCCACGCAGGCTTGCCAGTCCCGCTCACCAGGCCGGCTTATCCCCCATCCCATGTGATACCGGGCCCCCACCCCACCTCCCAGGCCCAGGTGTCCCCATATCCTGGCCAGACCCCGTTGCCACAAGCAACGCTACCCCCCCGGCCGCAGATGCATCCCGCCTCTGCCCCCTCCAAGCCTCCTGTGCCTTCTGGCATTCTACCCCACCAGTCCCAGTTGCCCCCAGCCTCTGGCCTCGCCCAGCATCCCCATCCTCCTGGAATGCTGCACTCTGTGCCTCCCGGCGTTCTTCCCCAACAGCCTCTACAGCCCCAGTTGCCTTCAATCCCTCTTCCCACCCAGACAGTGTTGCCTCCTGGTGTTTTGCCCCACCAGCTTCAGAGGCCCCCGGCCTCTGCCCCCTCACAGCCAACGTTGCCTCCTGGTGTTCTGCCCCACCAGCCCCAAATACCCCCAGCCTCTGCTCCCTCCCAGCCAACGTTGCCTCCTGGTGTTCTGCCCCACCAGCCCCAAATGCCCCCAGCCTCTGCCCCCTCCCAGCAACCGTTGCCTCCTGGTGTTCTGCCCCATCAACCTCAGATGCCCCCAGCCTCTGCCC
>JAODKL010000149.1:0-10773 GCA_026780765.1 Petrocephalus schoutedeni
AAAGGAACTATTTATTAAAGCAAATCCGGGTACTCAACAGCATGCGATACTACAAAATATAAACACAAGAATAAAAGATAAATAGTAACAGAAATATAAATTAGGAACAGAAGTTTTAAAAAGAAGAACAAAACCCACTGAGAGAGGGCGGGTCTTCTTCAACGGTGATTCTTATGGTCTCAGCAGGCCAAGCAGGTAAACTACCTGCACCTGCCTGCTAGCTCCGTCCTGCAAAACAGACAAACACAGAAGGACAGGAAACGGTTTACGGTCGGACATCCCCGTACCGTTTCTACGAAACACTGCTGTTTTGCAGCTGAACAGCCTTGCTGTTTAACATGACGGCACTCCTGGACCCACTGCATATATCATAGCACTTGCTGGTTTATGCTTGGATAATGCCTTCTTTGCAAGGCAGAAGCAAACGACGGACAAGATTTACAGCCCAAAGGGGGCCTCCGAATTTGCCATGTTGTTAATGAGGGGACCCTCTCCGGCAGTCATATCTGCATTCAGTGCTTCGTGCCTGGACTGTGTCATTTGCCATTCACGCTGTGAGAGCCTGTAATAGCGGGACAGATATAGCACTTTAATTAGGGAGGGGCAAAATGGGACACAGGATCAACATATCAAATCAGAAATTAGAATTTATTCTAAAAATACTTAAATATTTGCTATTTAACGTTAGAAATACCTTTTTCAAGAGATTGCATACAGATTTTGATATTATCTACTGAAAAGGTCATAGATTAAGAGTTTAGAATATAGTATAAAATATCTTTTACTGCGGCCTCAAGAGTCTTCTGGCAATTTGACAGAAAAATATTACAAGTTGAAGGATTGCAATTTGCCATCAATGATAATGTCTCTTGAGGAAATGAGGAAAGATGCACTTGTTCAACAGTCTTCATTATGTTGATCGATATTAATGTTGTTGACAGGGGTAAGACTGGATTACAGAGAGCACTCTGCATTAGATTGGAAAGAGAAATGTGGCCTCCGACATCATCCTGATAGCATGTAAACATTGCCAGACCTTCCTGAACTGTGTAATCTGATAATGGACTTCCGCCATTTGGCAGGGTCACGCTGCCTGCCTTCCTGTGCCGTGATGGCAGCGGGGGATGGAACAGGACTCACATGTACATAAAACGAAAACAACGAACCCAGTACAACAGTTACCTGACACTTTACCGGATGGAATTTGTTGTGCAATTCTCCCCTAGTTAACCAAAAATCACCTCAATTTCTTCATACAGGTTGCAACACAAAAGTAAAACTCCTCAGTTAATATGCAAGCCGGCTTATCCACCAAGGATGCCACAAAGCTGATATCTTACACCCATAAACACATGACCCTTCATGACCTGTGCTGGTCTCCATCACCTCCAGCGTAGCTGCCTGTTTCGTAGAAGGGTCTGTTTTCTTTGTATTAGAAATCTTCTTGCCTGTGACTTTCTTATAAAATTGTACTATATTGAATGAAATTTGCTTGAAGGATCATTCAAGCACAGACAGCCTCAGAAGGTGCGAAAGAACGCTTCAGCCTGTCATTTTTTGACAGTGCATGGCTTTCTGGACATATTTTAAATTCAGTTTGCACTCTAAAATTTTACAGGATCAAACCAGGTTAGGTGTCTTGGCTGGGAAAAATATACCAAGGCCTCTCCCGGAACTTGAGATAATAACATGTCAAGTTTATATAACTGTAACTGCACTACAGTGCCATACTGGGGCTACCGACTTGCACGTGGAGTTGAGTTTACACTGACGGAAGTTGCGCCTTGCAGTAGCTGGCAAACAAACAATGTGAATTTAGTGCCACAGGTGCTAATAAGCCACAGGTGGAGATAGTAAACCACAAATAGTGACAGTTAAGAGAAGCACGCTAATCATCTGCTCAGATCTGATTCCCGTTTGGTTTATGTTGAAATGAAGGTGGAGTCTCTGCTTTCCTGCAGTCTGACATGACCGCGTGATGCTTGTAGGGCGGTGTGAGTAAGCTGGGAGGGATTGGAGCTCATAGACTGTCCCGGGGGGGTCTGGTCCCTTTTGCGTATTTCATTGACCACGGGTCAAATTTCAAACGGGGTTCAAACCCGAAATATTTGTGACTGGCGGCCTGATTGGCAGCAAACATATGTGGGGGGGTGGGTTTACACCATTAATTTTACTACACAGCAACCTGCCTGATACTCAGAACAGTGTGCCTAACGTGCCTCCAGTCCTGAGACCTTGCTACACACAAACAGGAGGCAGAAGGAAATTCCAAGGTTGTAAATGATTCACACCCACTAAGATTGTCTTTACTTCCTGTTTGAAAGGAAAGGGAAACAGTTTGTTTCGATTCCGCGGCGCTGTGTCCATGTGTGGGGAAACAGAGAGCCTAGGTGCCATGGTTAGGACATTACAGCACAGGGAGGGACGCTGCTGAGGGGCCGGCGATTGCTCTTCGCAAACGGGCCGCGCATGTTGGCGTCCGCGTGTGGCTCTGGAGGAGTTTCCAAATTTGCCCAGGTTTTCCACCACTCAGCTTAGAAGCACCTGTGTGTGTGTGTGTGTGTGTGTGTGTACAGGCTTTGCTATACTTGTGAGGACCAAAAGACCGCACACATATAGCAAATCCTGAAAAAATGATAAACTCTAAATTTTATAAAAATCTGTAAATGCAGTCAAAATAAAATTGACCAAAGTAACCAAATTTTGTTTGGTTACTTATGGTTAAGGTTAGGGCTGGGTAGGGGTTAAGGGTGTCGTGACTGGGAGTAGGGTTTTTCCCAGAGAAATGAATGGAAGGTCCCTATTTAGATAGGTACGCGAGTCTGTGTGTGTGTGTGTGTGTGCGTGCACACATGCTTGCAAATTTTTACACTTCTAGGGGATTTCCAAGCCTCATCCTGTAGAGAAACAGAAATTGGCTGCTTTATCAAAGTGTGCCCCGTTATGTAGAAAGACAAGCTTTTATTGCTTGGCACAAATACTCTCCTTGAGTATTCTCTGCCCTAAGGTGACATCATTGCTGGGCAGTTGTGCGTTGAGTGAGATGGAGTAAAATTTATATGTGATAATTTAAGGATATAATGTGAATGAGATAAAATGGATGATGAGTGTGTCACTCCGCCCATTGACATGGTAAGGCAAGAATATGGACTAATGCAAGACAGACTAATGCAATTAGAATGGCCTTTGTCCACTTAACACAGGTATAAGCTAGGCAGGAAGACCCCAGCCCACCAGATAGGGCCAGCTGGTGTCTAATCAGCTAACCAGATCTATTGAAAAAATCTTGAGACTAACTCTAGTTAACCACATGGTGCGGGTGAGATGCGGGTGAGATGTGGAAAATTAAGGTTCAGAAAGTACAAATCCAGACCAAGATTTTGACTGTGACTCTTTATGCTCAACTGGTTGGTTGAAACAAAATCTTGGTCTGGATTTGAACTTTCTAAACCTGAGCTTTCCACCTCTGGTGAGATGTCAACGTCCTCAATGAGGTGTGACATGAAGCAGAAGGAAGTGGCCTGACCTGGTTTGGCTGAAGAGGGACGAGACACGAAGCCCTAACATTCCCAGTAGACCTACAGTAAGCTGTCTTGGGAAATAAAACACTTTTCCTGCAAAAAATGGATACCTGTGTCAACTAGAGAGGACAGAAGAATACCATGTTGTGTCATATGTCTCCAAAATGAGAATGAAAAGTCACGCATTGTCTTTAAAACATTCCAGAAATGAGTTAAAAGGAACCCACAGAAGTTTTAAGAGCCCACAAGCCACAGCAATCCCAGGAAATGTGCAGGGAATTCTGAGTCATACTTTACGTGGTATCATAATGATTCACACGAAAGCTTTGTCAAACTCATTTTCCTGTTCTGGGAAACACTCCACAGGCAACAGCTACAGTAAAAGAAGTGAACAAGTGAAAATCAAGGCTTCTGTTGTTACGCACCGTAGATGTAACTGATGTGACTGTAGGACTAACCAGGTGCTTTAGGCCACCAGGGGAAGTTTTGGTCCGAAGCTCTGCACAGTGGTGATGTGTTTCTTATATCCTTGGTCACTGACGGCAGCATCAGCTATACAAGTTATCTGGGAGGGAGAGTTCCAAGTTGCAATGGCATGCTGCCATGGCTATGCGTACCATCACATGTAGGATCTTTACTTGCACCTAAACCTTGGCATTATGCACACCTTGGGATTCCACACCAAATCAGGTCTACAGGAATTTCTCTGAGGACTGGGAATTGTGATCCTCTGACTAATTAACCAGAAAATACTTGGAATAACCTGGATATTTTGCGTGCCTTTCAAGAACAATTAATATTTAGAGTCTTATCAAATCGTAATACAAATAGCCAGAGATAACCTCTTGATCATCGTACAAAAGTCTTTGGCTTTGTTCAGGTTGGACTCTCCCTTTGGAAATTTCCACTTCCACTGGTTCAAAAATTCATTATCCAAACAGTCAGTTCCAACCTTGAGGACATAGGGGCTGCGATCCTGCGATCTGACAGGAGAGAATTATTACACTTCTTTATTTCACTTCCAGTAGAAGCTGGTCTTAAGGCTTGGTGTAAATAGCCATCCCCTGGGACAAACAGGACAACCAACAGTAAACTGCAGCCCACCAGAATAAAAGCACGACTGTGACTCTGAGATCTGTGCTGGTAGTCAGAATGTTGTTGGTCCAAATCCCGTTGGGCCCATGAGCTAGGCTCTTAACCTGCAATTACGTTTCCTAGTCTTCCAGCTTTCGGGGAAATCGTGAGGGTTGATGGCAGAATTAGCACTCCAGCCTCCAGAAAAAACTTCACACTCTTCCATTGCACTAGCTGTTTTGAGCTAGTGTGGTGTTGAGGTATCACCCACTGCATGGCTGCACTTGGGTTCTCATCCCTGAGGTGATTCATCATGTGGTGGGTGCAACAATGCGCTGTATCAGCATACACTCCTTACCTCTCTGTCCATGTTGAATGAATGTGTATTTTCTGTCTGAAATCGCTATTTTGGTGTGTCTCTAGTAAGCTAGTTGGATGGTACACTGCTGCTTAAGATAAAATGTGAAAAAACTGGATGGAATGACGGCACTGCTAGGCTGATATGAAGAATTACAGGTCATGTGATTGTTGAGCAGGTGAAAATGGGAGAGTTGAAAACAGAGAAGAGGGAAGGGATGAGAGAGAGTGTTACTGTGAGCAACTTGTCTCAGGCCCCATCATTGCTACGTCTAAGAGCCTGCACTCAACAACAAAATATCAGAAACAGCACATTGTGAGATGCATTGTTCATTGCTGTCCCAGGGGGTTTGTTCAGATTAAAGTCTTCTTGGTACCCACTAGCACCCTTGACTTTCACACGGATCTTGTCAAGCCTTCGTTCCGAACCAGGAAATGACGAGCCGTCCACCTCATTGTCGCCATGACGACCTCAAGTGTGTATGCTCTGTGGCTTGCAGAGCTGAGGGTCGGCCTGTGAGCACAGAAGTAAGGGTGAGATCTGGCGTTAGGAAGACGTGACGGACTGGAATAGGTATGAATGACGGCTGAGTGGGCTGCAGCAAACCACAACTGATGAGAGAACAGAATCTCTTTTACCTATCATTAGCCCCCCCCCACCCTGGCGCCATGTGAGATACACCGAGCATAATAAACAGCAAAGACATCACTGAGAAAAAGGTCTAACTGCTGTGCGCTCTGTGTGCACCTTTTGAGCTCGGATATCCCAGGATGTCCACCCTGCTATTTCCCTCACTCTCGCAGCCCTAGGCAAAACTTCTCAAGACTGCAAGGTCTGCAACCTATGATCTTAATCCTTATTGGCTGTGCTGTGTTGAGATTTGCTCCGGGATCCGTTCTCCATGGGCTCACATAAAGGCGATGATTAGAGAAATGAACCTGCCTACAGGCTACTTTGCTGAACCAAGCTAATCTTTCAATGATCTGGGGACCCGACCATGCAACAAAATAAAGTGTCATGGCTTCTAATCCCAAGCAGAAGGCATTTTGAACTATGCATTTGACTGTAGGTCCAGGCGATATGATGATGCATAAACTTGGGAATCTCTAAGTGACTTATGTTAGTAAATAGATGATTGTTAACACTGTAAAATACCAGAAGGTCAATGACAACATTTGGGTAAGTCCTAGACTTGCGGCAGAGTAATCTCAAGGAACAATACAGGGCAGCCTTGACGCTGGAAAACAGACACATTATCTCGACAAACACATTCATTTGAAAATTACTGTCGTGGGTGAGTCAGTGTCTGTGGGTCTCTGATGATTAGCAAAGCCGTGTACCTTCCTGTTATGTGTGGCTAAGTAACATTTTAAAACTGGTGAGGCCTCCAACACCTCGCAGGCCTAGCCACATGCCTTCACACCCTTATTTCCACATGCAGCTCGATTGTGCCGACAGCCTGTTCTATCCTTTAAAGAAAGAAAGACTATCATGTAACTGTCGTTTCTTCACAATGCAAATTCGCAATAACACATTCTTGGAAATATTACAAGCTCAATGGTTTTCTGAGGAAGCTTTTGAGGCCAATTAGTTCCCCCCCTCCACCTACCGCTTTACCTTGCTGGCCACCACCACAGGTTTATTTTTTTATAAAACTGCACGGTGTAGCAACGGCAGGCCACAGGCTTATCAGGCAAATGGAGGTTTCATCCTGAGCCACTTCACACTTTGTAATATAGATCCTCAAGTTAAGCAACAGTGGGTCTTTCAAAAGTTTTTTAGCTATGGTAAATGTACTCCTTGTTTCTGAGGTATGATCATTGGTTACAATTGACTTTTTTACTTATGTTGTAATGAGCAAACTGAAGCGTACAAGCCTTGGACAGCAGAGGAAAATGATTGCCTCCTAGCTTTATCATGATACGTGCACATCGTATTGTTATGTACTGGAATTTAAGGTCCAGTAACTTATCCAGCTTCTCATTAACTTAAACTTCTATTGAACTGGTACTTCCAAGGTGCTGCAGAATGGAGTCATGGAAGAAAACTTCCCTGGCATTTTGAACAACGAGGCAGGCAAGTTTTCTGCACACCGTGCTCCACAATCTGGGTTAGCAGGAAACTAAACAGGTGTGGTGTTACCGCTAGAACCGAATTGGGTCAGGGTTTGACCCCACATGCTTTCACAGGTACTGATTCCGAAGGCTCTTGGACCCATTACAGCATCCATTAATGTTCTATAGATGAAGATGGCTAACCAGGGTTAATGTGACAATTAGCGATAAGTGCCGAAATCCACATTGCATTTATAGATGGAGGGTAGAGCCAATGATGTCAAAAAGTAAAAAAAAAGATGAAAGAGATTGTTGTAATTAGGTGGAAATAGTTGAGATTAAAATCTCCTGAGTGCTGGAAGGTTCATATGGAATATTCCAAGCAGTCTGAGAAAGTCACAAAAAGAAAGAGAGATGTGTTTCTGAGGACACGTTGCCAATATGTTAGCAATAATCTTTACTATCATGGTTTACAATCTATGGCTGATGGGGATGTGAACAGATGTTTATTTTTTTGCTGAAACTAGTATTTTCTAAATTTGCCTGTTGGACTACGTAAACAGCTACTTCAAGAAGGGGCGGTTTACGTATTTGTGTTTTTTCAGTATTTGCATCGGATTCTTTTCCCATGAAAGCACCATGTCAGGCTCTCGGCCCTTGAGAGCTCCAGTAAACAAACTGCCCGTCATGGAGATGCGAACTCTCAGCAATATTCCCGTGACCAGCAAACGAGTGGGTGGGGCTTGCGGAACATACATTTCCGGTGCATTTTCAGGTTCTCACCGAGGACCACGTCTGCTGTAGCGCAACACAAAGGTCCCCCACAGCACAGAGCTGGACCTGTTAGGCCAGACAACATACAGCTTCCATTAATAACTAAATGTGGACTGGGGGGCGGTTACTGACTGCGCATAAGTAAACATATGACTCATTGTTTGCCGCCCCTAGGCCAGAAATGGCGGGCCAGCTCACTGCAGGACAGTCCCGCCCTCCTCGACCTCACCACTGCTGCTTCCAGTGCTTAAATGTACATTCACACATTCAGAAGAGTTTTAGCTAAAGTGATGTACAAGTGAGGCAAACAGCACATTACAAGCAGCTAGGCTGCGCTTCCAATGAAGACCCAGGTATAAGGGCCTGCAGTACTAATACCAATGTATGGGCATTGGAGGTGGGAAGATGGTAGTGGCCTAGGGGTATGAGGCTTGGGTTATAGACCAAGAGTCCACTGGTTCAAATCCACCACCAGTAGGAGCAAGACCCTTAACCCCATGTTGCTCCAGGGAGTTCCCTGTTGTTGGGCAATGTAAGTCACTTTGGATAAGAATGTCAGCTAAATGCCATAAGTGTAATGTAAAATGAGATGCTGAGGAACCCCAGGTATAAATGTCATGTGGATGCAAATGGGATCAGAGACTTGCACACCCACAGACATCCAATGGAGCGAGTCCTGAATGAAGGCTATCTTTCCTTTCAGAGATGTTGCACAGCGCATCTATACGCAGCAAAAGGATAAATCATTGTTGAATGCATGGAATACGTTGTTATCAGTCAGTCTGTTATCTGCTAGTGTTTCAAACAGGGGAAGCTAATATTATATGAATGAACTTTACAAAGCTGAAACAAGGAGCAAACTCAAGAACACTATAATTATTTTTCCTTTATTTCAAGAATGATTTATATATGTTTATATTACCAGCAAATAACACACTATGTGTAGCAGTTTGTCTCACGACTTCACTTGCAAATCCGCATGGGACTGAGCTCAAAATCACTCCAATTCCGTTGTATATTTAAAATTGCTGTCTATTCTATCAAAAAGGGGTTCCGCCCTTTAGACAGTTCCTCCAATCATCATGCAGCAGCCCAGCATCCTGACCCGCCCACTGCTCCATTCACTCTCAGAGACGCTGAGCTTCCCTGGACGTGACGATTTTGCTGCATTTATCCAATAAGAGTCTAGCTTCTCTGCAGTGAAAAAGCTATTCTGTTCCATGCCATAGAAGTCCATTGAAGCTTTGCTTCAATAGGGTTTAATGTACTGGGCTGCCACAGAAATGTATGAGAAGAAAATCGCGTCACACAATCTATGATAAATAGTTGATTCTGAACTAACTCGTCATTAAGTTGAACGCGCTTTAGCGCACTTTTACTAAAAGCAATATCAATACGATATGCATATCGGAACCTTTATTTTCTGACATATTTTAGGAAGCGGAGCTTCCCTTGTAGTCTTAGAGTAGTTGCCACTGGTCATTATGGTAACAGTTGAATACATATACTTGTCCAGGCTTCGTCTGATTATGGTTTGCCAATGAAAATGGTGTAGCCAATCGTGTCCAGTACTGAAATCAATGAAAGATAGCAAGGTAATTAGGTGGAAGAAGCTGTCTTCTCTGGCTACTTCAGAGAACTGGAAAGACGCTCACTCAATGCAAATCGAAACCATTCATCCTACAACTCTGGCACTTGAGCGGGCTTTTGCTCCAGAAGCTGACCTACACGTCCAACAGCTGTGGGGCGCTGCCACCCTAAAACACAGCCATTCTTTAGCTCTGTTTCACGCACACTAGCCCTCCTATCCTTTACCTTCATACAAAGGAAGTTGAGGTCCTAGCAGCTTCATCTAGAATTTCATGCTTGGGTTATTTTTTAGTCATGTTGATTTGTTTAATCGGAATCAGTCTAAAGACCGGATGCATATTGTACTGTCATTTTTAGAAAGTGAAAGTAAATACAGAAGAAACCATGTCAGCATGCTTGCAGATGTTCACCATGACTTAAGAACTATGTTGCAATCACATATCTTCTTCTTTATCAGGTCACTGTGGCGCATGTCACATTGCTTCTAGTTTCCAGTACTTTGAATCTTATTCTTCTGCTTTAAACGCTGCCATAGGCTTCTTTATCCTTGCAGATGTTTGACTTTAATTTAATTAAAAGCCATTTAAACATGGACTGGGCATAGATGATGGTGATTATAAATCCTGGCATTGAATCTCCCCACAAACCAGCATCAATGAAATCTCTTTGTCGCAGATAATGAACGGTACCATAACAGTGACAGTCAAAGCCACGTGTTGTTTTTGTTGCATAAATGAAATTTAAAAAATATGACTAATAACTAAAGATAACTGATAACGAATGTTTGTGGGCAAAGATGTTTTTTTTTTACATGTTCAATTGTACTTAATGGGATTATGTCCTGAAAATGACCATGGAATGGCAATGAATCCTGATGAGATCAGACTGGATGGGAGGAAAGTGGCATGGGATGAGCTATTTCGCACAATAAGATGATAGGTGATAGGCCAGGGATTGAAATTACACAGGAGACCGAATCAAATAGACATTCGAGAAAAACCACAACAACGGTTCTTTGAAATACAACTCCCTCGCATTTAATAATACATCTGCCCCGCTCTGGCCAACAATGGCATCCTGCGCTTATGTTTAGATATGACATTACAGGCCAAGCGCCATCCTGTTCCTGTCCTGTCACGGTCCTGCAGGTACTGCTGCCGCCACTCCGCAACACACCGCCTGTCACGCTGGCGCCGAGAGAAAGGGCAGCTGGAAAACAGGAGCGGTTCCGGGGGCGGGGGAGGGCGCAGGCCTGGTCGGAAGGCGGAGGGGCAGACCATGTGTCAGACGTGCTGACGGCTACCAGAGACTCGCAGCCGCCAGCTAGGTCTGGAGCGCCAGTATAAATCGCAGCACAAACATGGGCCAGCACAGGTCCTTTAGGGTGACCTCCAAACGTCTG
>JAODKL010000150.1:0-13245 GCA_026780765.1 Petrocephalus schoutedeni
TGTCATATCTATATATATATATATATATATATATATATATATATATACAAAAACATAACCCATACAGTATGTGGTGTATATGCATATGCATGTCATGTTCATTTACATTTTTTACAATATCATGTAGGCCAATTCGTCCCACACAACAGCTGTTTGCTGCAATATTACTGCTTTTTGTCTTTGTTACTTTAATCATGTTATATAGCATTGCTGTTCTCTAAGCACACAAGCACCTTCCATCACGTGATATTTTTAGTATTTTAGTTTGTTATAGACTCCTATGTAGACTCCACTTAATTTATATTATGATACCATATATATATATATATATGATGCAAAATGATGTCCATTAGATGTATATTTAACAGTCATAGATATCCTTAAACATTCTGATGCCCACAGACATCATACAGAAATTGCATGAACCATTAATACATCGAAGGGGGCTTGTTCTCCAAGATAAGCTTGCCAAGACCAACACTGCACATAACAAACTATGAGAATTGCACTGCCTAATATAACATCTTACTTTCAAAATTTTATAGGCAAGGCAAGCCAAGTTTATTTATATAGCACAATTCAGACGCAAGGACATTGGATGTGCTTTACAAAGACAGGAGAATACATTCAAATTAAGAACATTAAAATGACATTTGAAAGAAGAAAAAATTAAATACAACTATTAATACATGTAGGGTATTGGTTAAAATTCTGGACACACCTGCTTTTCATGCATTTGTTTTTAACATAGCTATGTTATTTACCTTGTAGTAAATGGCCCCGAGGCAATGAAGTAATACATATCAAATTCTAGGTTTCAGTGACAGGATTGCAGACTGTTGGCATTCTCTCAACCAGCTTCCAGATGTAGCCACCTGGAATGCTTCTCCAGCAGTAATGAAGGAGTCTCTGCAGGCTCTATGCACAAGTTGGCCACCTTGCTATTACTCTTTGAGTCCATAGGGTGTAGGTCCTTGTGTCCTGAGTTTTGACTGATACTGTATATAACACCTCAAAAAGATTCTCCCTGCATTACTCTCTGCTGAAAGGTATTTGAAGGAAAACCTTCAAATACCAACACACCTGCTAGTTGGTTTCTGCCACCCCTGGCCATGTGGTTGTACCTGTGGGGTTATATGCTTTGCCTCCATCTGGCGCTTTTGCGGTAGAATAATTTACCATCAATCATCAATATTGCTGTGTCATTTTCAGCTTTGGTTCATTTTGGCTAAAGACACACCTTCAGGACCCTGGAATACCTCTCTCACAGCGTGATGTACATCACATTCCATAAATCCATTTTCAATAACTGCACGACAATTTAAAAGTTAGGATGACCTGTGATTTTCCATCAAAGGAACTCAATGTTGTTAGATATTAGGTGGAAATCCATGAAAATATATCAGATACCACAATGGATTTGCCGGATATGAACTACATACCCTGGAGATGTAAGACAGGCCCAAATGATGTAGAATAGCACAGGCAATATTTTAACCAAAGAGCTATTACACTATTTTTATATGGGTTTTGCAAGTATTTTGTTCATTGCCTGTTGTTTTTTCGATTACAATAGGATACATATATACATATATATATAGTCAAAAGTCATTAGCATATAAATGTAGCGCTCTGGTTACCTGTTGAAGAATCATTTGGGTCCGTTTAGCAGGCAGACGTCTAAAGCACATATTTAAATGCAAATTGTCACTGGATTTACAGTCTGAATGTCATCCATGCTGATGTTTTTATTACATCTTTTGATATTCTGCATGATGGATAGAACTGGATAACAGACTATTGCTAGATGCAATGTCCAGTTCAGTTTGATCAGACTGTTATATATAGCAAATGACACTAATATACAATTAGTGTTACAGCACAACAAGTCACCAGGAATCCATCCATTCATTAACTGAATGGAATTTAAAAATGAAAAAAAATGTGGTAGCAGTTCACGAGGGTTTGGGTTGGCAACACCAGGTTTCCGTCGCACTTCCATACATAGTTGTGTGCTATGCAAAGCTGGGTTAGAAAGATCCAGACATCGGCGCTATAACCTGATGCTATATTTTATTGCTTAGTAAAGCCATTCTGAAATAAGGTCGGCAAAGTCGAGGTAATTCCTATGCAGGGTCAGATATTTTCTTTGTCTGTTTTCAACTAATTACATGGCCTAAGTTTCAGGGAAACCTTTGCTCAACCTCTGCTAATTACGTTATCAAGTTTATGGTGACCTTGTGGCCTTTGCTGTCCTCTTTGGTGTGGTAAGAGAACCTCGTGGGCTTGGAGAACAGAAGCATGTGACACAGGCTGTCCTTTAAGTGTCTGTTTTTCGGGAGCAGGCCGGAGTAGGGCAGGGATGGGGCCATACAAGGCCTGTTAGCGTAGCGCTCACCGGGCACAGTGCCTGGCTATCAGTTACAGAATATCTATACTTTTGAATAAAGATACGGGACAGCCATAAACATGGACATTCCTCTCTTTATTGCAAACTTCTTCAAGCATCAGTTAACATAATAACATTGTACACATTTCAGTTCAGTTGCTACATTCACCAATTCTTTTCAGGCCAGTGTTTCTAACTGTTCCAATTATGTTTCTTGAGTCATTACATCCTCATATTTTAACATCACATTTTACATATCATGTAAATCACTTTTGTTCTTTTACATTGTTCCATTTACAGTCTAGCAGGATAAACATATAATAACATACTTATTAGCATAAGTACACATGCTATAGTCACACTGTGTCATCTCCCCCCAATCTCTTTTGCCATTTCTTATATTCTTTTACAGCGCCTGGGATGCGAGCAGGCATTACTGCTGAGCCTCTTGTTATTCCTGGTCAAATCGTAAGTGTAAGTGAGTGGCAGGTGCCCACTGCCAAGCGACCTTCAACATGTGAGAGGTTTGCAAAATTTGCTCTATGTGGAACTCTCCTAAGAAGCAATTAGAAGCCCTGTTTTCCTTGAGTGTGGTGACCAAACCTGGTATTAATAAGAATAAGATTAATGAATTAAACAAATGTTTATTTGTTATTTAATTGCACTCATTTACAGATTAAAAGATTACTGCTGCAGTCTGCAGTAAGTTAAAGCTGCTTAGAAGCATATTCAAACAAAGCAAAGAATGTTTTATTAATTAGTATAGTTCAAAATTATTATACTTTTTGGCTATATAGGCATAAAAGGAACAGTGCATGGCATGTAGTATACAGCTACATTGAAAAATAATTATTTAGTTTGCTCAACATAATCTAACCTGTTGAAAATGCTTTTTATCCATGATGCGCGTATTGTTAGAGTTCACATGCAATGAGCCAGTAATGTTCCAGAAGTCCAATAAATTCTAGAACTGAACGTATCTTAAACACAACTTTACAATGGTTCTATTTTACTTAACATTAACATTCTTCAACACCCTCCTCATTCATGAGCACAACTACTTATTTTTCATTGTAGAGACAAAATGGGCAGAGATCAAAGCATGCTCGTACACGATGGATGATTGTTGTCAGAACCATGTTGCATTTGTGAAGAAATTCTGGGAAACGGTGCACAAGTATAGATTTCACTTGACGATTTGATTAACCCTCACATTCTAGGTGCTATTTTATGTGGGGGTGGGGGGGTATGGACCCCGCTTCTGTGAGTGCGGAGATTGCTTATTCTCCCAGTGTTAATGTGGGTCTCTTCCCACAGTCCAAAACTTGCTGGTTATGTGAATTGGCATGTCTGAATTCCCCCTACAATGAGTGCATTTGCCTTGGAGACACAGGTGTCCCGCATTGATGCTTGCCTTGTGTTTCACAATCCAGTCCTCTGGGATCCAGAAACAGTTCACATTTTTGCTACTAGGAGCTCGGAGGGAGCAAAAATGTTAACTGTCTGGCAGGGAGTTCGGAGGGAACAAAAACACGGACCTACTATGGGTCCCCGGGGATCAGATTGGGAAACACTGACTTACAGGATAGACTCCTGCTCCCTGCAGCTCTGACTGGGAAAGTCAGTGGGGAGTGAGGGTGAGGCAGGTTATCCGAGATCTACATTTAAAAAGAATAATTAAAATACACAGTATGACCCACTAAATGTGAAGTCTTAACAGAGACATATCTTAAGGGCTTATTTAAGACATGTGATTTAAAAAAAGAACCACCTTATAAACCCACTGCTGACTTTTTACATTTGCACTTAAATAAAGTAACTTAATTTTGTCCATTTCAGATAAGTCTCTAAATTTCCCCCTTTTTTAGTTCTTACTGCTTCTCATTGTTCCTGTAACATTCGCTACATTATGATTGCAGATTTTTGGCATTCCATCCTTTGATAGATGTTCGTTTTCATATGTCATGAATCCAGGATCTTACCTGTAAGATTCCTGTGCCGGTCAGTAAGACATGATGTATGTCCCTTCAGCTGTCAGAGGTTGTACTTCCATGTATCATTGCTCCCAGTGTCTACAAGCGTATTGTTATGTGAGGACATTACATGCAGGGGAACTCAACATCCTGCTGTTGCATATGAAGAAAAAAATAAAACAAATATAAAAACGAGACATTCCAGTATGATCCTCATTATCTAACTGTCCATTTCCCAATTATGTATCCAATACGAGGTCAATGGGGGGACCTGGAGCCTGTCCCAGGCAGTACAAGGCAGGGGACTACCTTGGACAAGATGCCAGTTAATTACAGTTAAACAAACAGAAGTCCTGTTTTTCGCTTGGCTAGGAAAATAAAATGCAGAGCAGAAAAGCCCAATTATTCAGGTTGTTTTCATCTATGTTTGTTCATGAGCTGGCTGGGAATATGCAAAAAAAAACACACTTTATAAATCCAGTGATTCTGATTTCTGTTTTTCATCTACAAGCTGAGTCCCAGTGTTACCCTCAATCCTACAGCGGAAATAAGAAGTGTACACACTCCTGTTAAAATGGCAGACATCTGGGATGTAATAAAATGTGACCATGATGAATCATTTCAAAACTTTTCCCACCTTTAATGTGACCTATGGCCTCTACAATTCAATTGAAAAACGTGTCTTTTAGGGGGAAAATATAGAAAATAAAAAACATACAATAAGCTGATTGCTTAAAATATTACTTTGTTGAAACACCTTTTGATTTAATTTAATGCATTCACTCTTATTGGATACGTGCCTGCCATCAATTGAAGTGACTCTGATTGACACCAAACAAAGTGCAGCTGCCGTAGAAGAATTTTCACGACTGTTGAAGGGCATCCCTCAGCACAAGCCATATGCATCTCTCAGCACAAACCATGGTCTGCAGAGAGCTTACAAAGCATTGAAGGAATCTCATTGTTGAAAGATATCCATCAAGAGAAGGGTACAAAAAATTTTCCACGGCATTAGATATACCATGGAACACAGTGAAGACGGTCATCAAGAAGTGGAAAAAATATGGGACAACAGTGATGTTACCCAGAACTGGACGGCCCTCCAAAATTGATCTAAAGACAAAACAAAAACTGGTCAGGGAGGCTGCCAAGGGGCCTACAGCAACACTGAAGGAGCTGCAGGAATTTCTGGCAAGTACTGGTTGTGTACTATATGTCATAACAATCTCACATATTCTCCATATGTCTTGGCTATGGGGTAGGGTTGCAAGACAGAAGCATTTTCTTACTGAAAAACCTCCAGACCCAGCTAAATTTTGCATCGACTCCATAAAGCATGTGGGAAAATGTATTATGGTCTGATGAAACCACCAAGGTTGAACCTTTTGGCCACAATTCTTTGAGAATGGTTTGAAAACAACACACAGCGCATCACCAAAAGAACACCATACCCACGGTGAAGCATGGTGGTGGCAGTATCATGCTTTGGGGGTGTTTTTCTTCATTTGGAACTGGGCCTTTTGTCAAGGTGGAGGGAATTATGAATAGTTCCAAATACCAGTCAATTTTGGCCCAAAACCTTCAGGTGTCTGCTAGAAAGCTGAAGAGGAATTTTACCTTTCAGCACGACAATGACCCCAAGGATACATCAAAATCAACAAATGAATGGCTTCACCAGAAGAAAATTAATGTTGTGGTATGGCCCAGCCAGAGCCAGACCTAAATCCAATTGAAAATCTGTGGAGTGACCTGAAGAGAGCTGTGCACAGGAGATGCCCTCAAAAATATCAGACTGGGAATGCTTTATCAAGGAAGAGTGGGCAAATATTGCCAAGCCAAAATGTGGCGTTCTGCTGGACTAAATGACTGTAATTAAATCAAAAGGTGCTTCAGGAAAGTATTAGTTTAAGGGTGTGTGCACACATATGCAACACCTGTATTGTTCATTTTTTATTTTTTACATTTTCCCCCTGACAAAATTGTTTGTTTTTCAATTAAATTGTACAGATTATAGGCCACATTAAAGGTGGAAGAAGTTTTGAAATTATTGAAATGGTCTTTTTACATCACAAAAACCTGGCATTTTAACAGGGGTGTATACACTCTTTTTATATCCACTGTAGGAACATATTTATCAATATGACTTTTTTTTTTTAAATCACTGGCTATATAATTTACTATATAAATAATACCTTCTGATTTCTGATACATTTAATGATTTTTTTGTAAACACAGTAGCCATGCTGTAAAATATTAGGAATGTATATTTTCAAACTGCAAAAATTAGGCATCCCGGATTCTGCTAGAATACAATTTTGCTTTGTCTAAAACATGCATTGAGTGGCAAGACTATTGAAAGTGATTTTCGGGATGGGCGGAGCTCAGGAACTGGCCATTTTATTTTCCAGTAAGTGATAAGCAGCCAGCCATTTCTAGTCTTGTGCTGAAAAGGTTGCAATGCTAAACACCTGCCAAATGGCACTTGTGTTCTGGAAGGTGTGTTCCTGCAGTAATCACAGTCTAGAGCATGACACCAGAACCCTATACAGAATCTGGGCAGATGATGGGTGTGTGCTCTCCACACTGGACCACAGCCCCATGTCAGCCTCTCCCCAGAGTCACAGGGAGGACTAGCTGCTCGGCTCTGCACGATCGCGGCTCCCCGTCTCATGGTGACAGGCTAATAAAATCTTCTGCATCCTGTCCAAAATGTGTGTGTGTGGTGTGTCACTGCACAGCGATACCTGGACTCTTGTGGTGCCATCGCACAATGCTGACCTGTTTGGACTGCTCTTTGGGAAGTGTTTGAGTTTGATTAATGACTGCACATGAGAGCATCAGGGTTTGTTTGGTAGCCTTTTCTGAGAACAAGGGAAAAGAAATAGTTATACTTTACATTAATTAGACTTTCATAATGCCTTCATAATGCATTCACAGAACATTCATAAGCAGCAAGTATACCTCACCATTCTGACATACCATTCATGCAAAATAATAAGAAACGTTATATGATAATAACAAACATTATCAAATCAAATCACTTTTATTGTCACATCACTAGACGAGTGAACTAGTGAGTGAAAGTCTTCGGCCTAGAGTTCCCCATTCATAGTGCAATACACAAAATGAATAATGCAACGTTCAATGCATTGAGTGTGTAGCTCATAGGCTGAACCAGTCACGAGTCTACGGCTGGCCAGAGGTCATCCTCACCTTCTGTTTAATGTATATCGCTGTTTCCTTAGTGTTTGGTATTGAATTTTTATGTCTGTCAGAATATCTTTGTGTCCCTGTTTGAGGATTGCTTTATTCTGCTTGTTCCTAGTCTTCTCTAGTGGTTAGCATCTGTGTTTGTTAAGGTTTCTAAAGCCTTGTCCACGCGTACATAGGTATTTTTTTAAAAATGGTGTTTTTCTTCCTCATTAAAAAAAATTCTCTGTGCACATTAAAAAACTAAAACGCGCGGTCAAAAGCATGCCAAGCCAACAGCCGGCGATACAACCGTAAAGCCATGCCAGCCAATCAGAAGCCTTATTATTAGTTCAGCTGAAACAGATAGCGTAAGTGAACGGCGCACACTCTGATGTCAAACAGAGTGCACAAAGGCACACACACTGACATTACAAGCCAAAAACTCATTTACCCCATCTACATGTTGATGTTGAAGAGTTTCAGTAAATCTTCACCATGGAGGGAGTTTTGTAAAAGCTCCGCTTACAGCGATCTAAAACGGTCTTTGCGTGTGAACTAAAGGTAAAAATGCCTAGAAAAAGCTATGTTTTTAAAAATGGACATATATGTGTGGACAAGGCCTTCATTTTCATGCTTGTTAATTGTAATCCACCCCACCTGTTTGTTGTCACCCCGAGTCCTTAGGATAGGTTAATTGTGTCACGGTTCCCACCTGTCCTGTGTCACGTCTCGTTTCTCGTTAGTTGCATATTTAAGAGCCTGCTTTTGTTCAGCTCCTTGTTGGTTCATTGTGGTTGTTTTCCCCACATGGCTGTTACCCTGTGTTGTTCTGCTCTTTCCCCAAGTAGTTTGTATTCCCTGTTATGTATTGTAGTTTTCCTGTGTTCCTTTAGCATTTTGTTGCTCCCTGACATAATTTCTGTTTTATCAGTTTTGTTTTGACCCCTTGTGATCCATTTGTTTTCTCGTTCACCGTTTGTGTGTTTTGTTAAACCTTTTAAATAAACTTTTAAATAAACCCTATCCCGCCCTGCCAGGACATTTCCTCCTCCTGTCTTTACCCTCAATCCACATTTAAACATCACATTTGGTTGAATAACTGTCATATTTATCCAAAGCACCCAATTTGTTTCAGCTTGGCGTTTTACGGAAGCCGTTTAGGAAAAGCACCTTGCTGAAGCATACTAGAGTAGGGCCTCTCCTGAGACCCTAACTGGCAAACCTTCAAAACCTACGACTGCGTAATCATCTTCTGCCATTGTAGAGCTCACTGTTGTCCAGATCTTATGAGACAAATTGCTGCGTTTCTTATGAAGATTATTCATTTTTCAGCTCAGATGTCTTCTCATTTCCCAGGCTACGTGTATGCTGTTTTGTTTTTGACTTTGCATATTATTTATCATGCCACCAACGGTGAAGTAACAGCAGTGCTGTTTTAATGAGAAATGCCTTTCAGTGTACAACCATCTTCCTCTCTGTCTCTATCTGTATTTCGCTGAAAATATACTCCCACCCGTGCTATGATGCCTCCAAACCAGTAGGTGGCAATGTAACTTCCAGAGCATCACTTTTCACAAAAGGGGGACTGTTCCCACGCACCTTGGCTGACACTGGAAGCCCATCGATTGCAGGGGGTTTTCACCATGGTAAAGCCTCTGGTAACTTTCTATATTCTGCAACTATGAAGATCCCAGAAGCTACGATGAGGAATTATGATAGACAGAAACGGTATGAACATATGACGAGAACCCTTCGGGTATAGGAAAAAGTTTCTCCTAAGAACCAGACTTTATTTTACTTCACATCACTAAAATGCTGCAGTTAAATTAAGTGTCAGGGCATAAACATGCATCCTTCAGGATTCGGTTTAATGGAGATGTTGAGGTTTTGCACGTGTCACGTTAAAAATGAGAAGTGCATGATAGATGTAAGGTGAAGCTAAATGCCAGTGAGTGGGAGAGATTTACTCAATTTCCCCTGGCCCACGGAAATGACTGTGGATCCTTCTGACAGTAAGTCCTCAAACCTTCCAGGTGCAAAAATAAGGATCTGATAAATGGAAGGTGTGCACTCAGTTTTCAGTCATTACATAACTTCTGAATAATGTAGTTTGGGGTCTGTCTGTTGCCCCAACTTTTTTTTCCATTTATGTAATATTTCCTCCAAGTGCAGACCGGTAGGTTTAGGGATTTGCTGACACTTCTGCAAAATTTTCCAAAAGTATTATGTGGCTGAAATGTCTGTTCTTTAGCTGACTGACTGGCAGAATTGCTGAGGATTCAGATTTTGCCATATCAAGACATTCCTGGGCCTGGCACAAAAAGCATTTTATTTTTGTTTATGTAAAATAACCTCTTCCACTTAAGCATTCATGCCATATATTGCTTTAAATAATGAGGCTGGCAGTCAGTAAAATAAACAGTCCTACGTCTGCTGCATTACCTTCATTTGTTCTTGTTAAGAAAAACACTGTCATATCATTCTGTGCTCAGCCCTTGGTGATGAATCTGGTAGATTCTGTGAAGGTTAAACTCCAATCAGCTTGAGAGCTAAGATAACTGTCTAACATTTGGGTAGAGCATGAGATTCACCACCTTTCTTAACTCTCACAGACACTGAGAAAGTGGTGAGTGTTTTTTTTTTTTTTAATAACTCCATGGAAACACAGACCTGACACCCAGGCTTGCGCAAACAGCAGTGCACACACACACACGTAGGAACGCCAGCACGTTTCTGAACGACTCATATGCTGGTACTGACAGTGGCAGGTGTTCTCTGCAGGTACACGCGCATTTACTCTGGTAAGCCTCCTTTCAGTCTCTCAGTGCGTAACGAGGGAGACAGAGCCCTTGCAAAGGGCCGAAACATCTCACGTTTTAAAAGTTATTGTTGCAGTTTTGTTCCAAATCATTATGTCGATATTTTGAACCACATCTACTAAATTGTTCATTTAATTAAGCCACCGGTTGGAAAATTCATTGGACAATGTAGAACTGCCACAGAAATAACGCAAGGTGTTGGTACCCGGGATAAAATTATTGTACACTTCAGCATCAAGTTCAGCATTAGTTTCTGAGCTGCAGGCATTGATCTCATCCTGCATTGGCCCGATTAAACAGAGTCTACCTGGATAGCGGCTTTGGGCACAGAAGGGCTCTTCACTGGTCATAGTGTGTAAGAAATAAGCCTGCCTGCATTCAACGCACAAATCTGATTAACTGCCCGCTAATTCACTTTAAAGCTTCTAGCTTCACCTTAGACATAAAGGCAGTAATTGCATCCTTGGAAATTGCTGGCAGAGCAGTCAACACACGAAACATAACAGAAGGTGACAGTTATCAATATAAGTCATTGTTACATTTCATCTTTCATTCCATGTCCCAAGTTATTAGACCCAGATTATTACCATCCACCGATTTTCTGAAATGACTTATCCTTCTGGGTCGCGGAGCCTATTCCGGAAGCTACTGTGGACTGTGGAGTACCCAGAGGAAACCCCACGGCGACATGGGGAGAACATGCAAACTCCACACACATGGAACCTGGGCAGAGACTTGAAACCTGATCCCAGAGGTGTGAGGCAACAGTGCTAGCCACTGCACTCTGTCTCTGAAGAGACTAATTTTTAAATATATCAAATTAATTAGTCAGCTACACCATTGTTGCACTTACAGTAACCCACACTCTATCAATATAATCTTAACCATTTAAGTTTTTGTTTCAATCTCTAAGTACTTTCCTGTTTTTCTTCAAATAGGAAGAAAATGGCTAATTTTTACTTTTTTTTATTAAATATGTGGCAGCGATTCTGGTTTCTCATGTCAAGCCACTTATTATTACTGCTGCCTGTCTTATGTCCCTAAATTTATATGTTTTTCACTGCCATTAACTTTTCAATGGATGTTGTCAGCTGTGCCCCACAAGCCCTGTATGCCTCTAACCGAACAACAGCCCAAGACAGGGAAAGCCCACCAATCATGACCAGATGTCCCCACAAAGTGATAGAAACCTGTAACCTTTCACCTTGTGGGGACATTTTTCGGTCCCCACAAGGATAATTTCAATTTTATAAAAATCTCTGAATGCATGCACTAAAAATTAACTTTGGTTACTTCTGGTAAAGGTCAGGGCTGGGTAGGGGTGAAAGTTGGCAATTGGGGTATTCCCATAGAAATTGATGGAGAGTGCCCATAATGACATGACTGCATGGACTGTGTCTCTGTGTGTATTTGTGTGTGTGTGTGTGCGTGATCAAAAAGGCCTTTGAGTTACAGAATAGAAAATGTTGCATATTCAAGTAAGAATGAGATGTGTGTGCATTTAATTATTACATGCCTTTTTGCATTTCAAATTTGAGCAGGAGGAAAAAAAGCAAACATTTGTGGATCTGCTCCCCGCTAGCTGCTCAGTGAGTTAGCCAGTGCTCCGCATTAATAAATATTCCATGAAGGCTGAAGTGATGGGCCAGCTGTATAATATTGGAGTGGAAATGTTTAATTGCCTTCAGATGCAGAAGAACACTGTGATTCTGCAAAGTGAATTAGATTTAAATATCAGGGCAAATTCTTGTTAAGTGCTTTTGTGACATAATCTCGACCTGCTGTCGGCCTTTTAAAAATGAAATGCACATTTCGAATGCCCAGATCTGACAGGAATAAAGTGGAATAAATAGTTAAATGTGTGGCTACTTTCCACAGACAGCACAGCTTTCTGGGGCAATTTTACCAAAAGATGATTCCACAGATCAGCCAGCACATTGCTCAAAAAAAAATATTTTTTTAAATTTTTTTACCACCGCTATATTAAATATCATTTCAAACCAGTGATCATACCGCCTAAGATTGTCCGTAGGGAATGGTGCTTCAAAGAGATCTTATGGTATTAAGTACTGTTATAAAAATGTATATACAATTACATGTAATCATATTGGTTAAGATTACCCAAAGAAAATGGCAGACGAGAGGCAGACGAGAGGCCAAATGTTCTCATCCTTTGAGCCGCTTGTTGCTGTCTGAGTGTTTGTTTGCGGGTCATTAGAAACCACCACGAACACTGGAGGAAGTCTATGTAATAGTGGCTTGACGGAAGGCCCCTGGCATACTGCCAGCTCTAACTGGCTCCCACGTTCACCCCCCCCCCTTCAAGGAACCGCACATATGTTCCTGCGAGCGAAGTACATGGGTCGCCTCGAAGAACACAGGAAGGGAAGAACCGGGCCCGCGGCTCCATCTGTCCATCTGGAGGCCTCCACTGTTGCATCTCACTTTGTGGTGCCGCTGCGTACCGAGCAGGTGTCTGTGACAACACACGCCGGCCCATCTTCAAACTTCACAGTCGCGGGTTTCAGAAAAAAAAAGAAAAAAGGGGGGGGGGGTGGAGGTTTTGTTTTTCACACGGCTGACAGATTTAAAAGCTCTGGGCTGGAAACTTCCAGCTGATGAGTGAACATTTGCTTTGTTGCCGTCCTGTCAGAGTAACGTCTCTCTGCTTCGACCGATGCCCCATTCGGGACAGTGTGGCACTGTACACTGGGCATCACCTGAAAGAAGGATGTTTCCAAGCTTCGGGTGAGTGCTGAGGAAACATGGGAAGAGAGAGAAGGAAAACATGGGCCAGACGGACACCATTCTTTTGGAAGCGTGCCAACAACACCTTTCTGCGCCTCACTTCAGATTCATTTACATGAAGTCA
>JAODKL010000151.1:0-17046 GCA_026780765.1 Petrocephalus schoutedeni
CGGCACGGGGAGAACATGCAAACTCCACACACATGGAACTGGGCCGGATTCGAACCCTGGTCCCAGAGGTGTGAGGCCGCAGCGCTACCCACTGCGCCACCGTGGCAGTTAATATTGTAATATGATAATCTCTATTACAAATACAACTTTTAATTATACCATTTTACTGATCTATTCATAAAAGGTACAAAATCAAGGTGCTATATGGCCATGCCAGGTGGCAGTTTGTCGAACAAACTAAACATAACCTTCTGCATATTAAGTACGTCTAAGTATTTAAAAGTAACACGCATGGCAATGCCTTCTTGTTAAAATGGTTGTGAAAAAAGTTAAGAGAACTGCATTTAATGCCTGAAATATATAACAGACTGAACAAAAATAAACCTAAGAATGCCGGCACAGACGAATAACTCTACATACTGTGTCCGAAGGCTGCTTTATGGTTATCTTTGATTCTGGCATTGTATCAGACTCTGCTTTGCAGTTCCAAAACAAGTGTCACTTTGTCACAGTGTAGACGTAAAGCAAGCCCCATTTTCTCCAGTCAGATGCCTCATTGACCAAATCTGTTTGATTTGATTAGTGAGGTGAATGAGATGGGGACAAAATAACAAACACAATGGCAGCCAGGGAGGACTATAGTTTCTAAAGTTGATAGAAATAACCTTTACACATTTTAAAAATTCATCTTCTCTAATCAAGCTCCTCTTGCACTTAAGGCAACCTGGTTAGGTCTGCAGAATGACTGGGCAAAGTGTTTTGTTAGAACAGTGAGAATTCACGAACAGGCTCAGTTCTGCAAATTTAACTGTATACTATGCAGTAGAGCAGTTGCCACGACAATATGAGACTTTAGCATGACTACCCTAACTCCCAGTAGAGTGGTGATATCGTATTGTGACCCAAGGGAAAGTGGAGTAGTGTTGGGTGCCCTAATTGAAACAGACTTCTATTATTCTGCTGAAATGAATAGGAATAACCATACAAAAAAAGCTGAAATGAGACAGGCACCCATACATAACAAAACAAGAAGCTTGCACTGGTAAAATATGTATAATGCTCTTAGACTGACACCGGATTATTTGTCTATAATTGTCAATTACTGATAAAATCATCAAATCCAGTGATGTTTCGAGAAGATAAGATCAAGACTCATCTGACTAAAGACCAAGTCAAGACCAAGACCCATCCCACCTGAGACCAAGAAAATACCAAAACTTTTAATCAAGACTAAGACAAGACTAAGACTTGAAAATTCAGAATCAGAATTTAGATGTTTTTTGGTGCACCCATATTGGGGCTATATATTCATTTATGTCATTCCAAAAGACCCTATTATTGAAAAAATATTGAATGGGGTGACGTTCCGGATACGGCCTATGACCTAAAACCAGAATCGTCGGGGCAGCATTCAAGGGCCAGCATGGAGAACTGATTGAGTCATTGACAAACTTTGGCTTGCTCTCAACAACAGTTCTCACTCTGAGCAAGCATTAGCATGTCCAGGGGGGTTGGGCAGCTATCCCTCCTGCGATCACGAATATTTATGGAAGTAAAAAGTACCCATTGGCAATGCCCCCCTGTTGGGTCACCTGACTGAAAAGTCTGTGCAAGTCAATGAATGCCACATTTGAGGTGTTGTCTAAAGAATAAATAATAAAATAATGTATGAATAAATAATAATTTAGTGTACCATGGTGGACTTCATACAGCCATACAAAGTAACCCTTCCACAACCCTATCTAAGGATACTTAAAAGAAAAACTATTGCAGACTCCTCACAAATGATAACACACACAAAAGTTAAATATGCAAAAACAATAAATGTATGCACATGGAAAAGGTAACGCAAAATAACACAAATCCACATTGTTAGAATAGGCTAAAGCAACTACCCGATTTTTAACTTACAATCATGCAAAGTTCACTCACTAGTAAATATATAAAAGGTCATCTAGCATCATGAAAGTAAATCTATAATGTATTTATATTTTGGTATATTAAATTACATTCATATGTTGTATGGTCGCATTTAATTGCTTCAAATCAAAATAGTTTAAATTTGTATTACTGTCATTCCAATTCAGCATCTTACAGTCAATTCAAAATCCTATTAATGAATGGAATGGGGCATATTTCATGAATTCTGGACAACCCTAGTCAAAATTAATCAAAACTAATCAAACTAATCAAAATTGCTATGTGTTCAGTGACATCTTTTAATCTGGGAAGGTGAATCACCCCTCATGACAAGCAATGACAGAAAATTGTGCATATCCGAGAACCCCAAGGACCATCTCAGGAATGAACAATTCATAAAGAAATACAGGCTGGCCTGCGATGAAATAATGAGCCTTCTTAGTCTGGTGCAAGATAAATTGAAAAGATGAAGATTAATTTTGCCCTCATTGCACCATGCAACTTCTCTCTTCTTTTACCCCAGTGGTGATTTCCAGCAGATCTACAAATGCACATGAGCTCAGAAAGGCTGCTCTGTCCTGCATCTGTGCATGCATTAATCACATTTTTGTTGTGCCGTGTGCACAACTACATACAATGTCCAGTGGGAGGGGATGCCTTACATGACACTAAAATTGGTTTTCATGCCACTGCAGACATACCTGACATTGTATGTGCAGTGGATGGAAGCTCAACCCTAGCCATATTTTGACAATCTACACCTGTCAAAAAATGTTCTTGGCACTAAATGGCCATGCAGGTGACATGCAACAATCAAGGACATTTTACATACATTGTCTCCGAGTGACCTGGAGCAAATCATGGTGTATATGATGCTTCTATCTAGTCCAGTAAAATGATTACTCAGTCCAAGGTAGTTAAAAGAAGGACAATAAACAAAACATGTTTAACAGTCAAAGAAGTGTTACATATAGGACACAAAGTAAAAACATTTGAGCCAGCCTGGCATGGCCCATGTGACACCTTAAATAGACAACCTGGTCAGACCGAGTTTTAAAGTTAAGTTAACATTTGTCAGCTTTCCAATAATTTCATGAAGTCTGTCATCAGTGGTTTCATTCCTGTTAAGCTAGTCCTTTATTTGAGTAGAGGATTGAGATCTGAAGTTTTAGAATAGTTTTACAAATTCATGCCATCCTCCTTGTGTGACGGTCAGTCTAACCAATCAGAAGTGGCCCAAAGTGACCGCATGAATAAGTGAATTACATACCTATTTCATGGTCAGAGATTGTTTACAGAAAGGTCCTATTATTAGGAGCAGTATTAACCACAATTAACCTATTGTTTTCTTACTGGAACCGTTTTATTTTTATTATTTGATTTAACTTAATACAGTCACAGCTTTATGCGTCATTGTTCTCTGCTAATTTGACCCTTGTGTACATGTGACTTTCTGGAAACACTTACTTTTCTATGGATAAAAAAGTGGTCGAGCAGTGGTTTTCAAACGCGACACTTAAAATGTGCCTGTAAAAATACTTTACCAAGTTAGCTGGTGACTGGGAACATTTTTGGCAAATAAATGACTATAAAACAATACTAAGCTGTTTTGCCTTAAATTTATAGTAAACTGGGCTGAAAAGAACGCAGCATAATCTGGTAACAGTAATCACACCGAATCATATAATTGGTAAAAAGGTCATATTGTTTAGAAACTGCTCTTAGTGTACATGTCATATAGTGCATACTGAACTGAGTTTAAAAAAATCGCAAATCAAATTGTGATTGCAATATACACTCACCTAAAGGATTATTAGGAACACCATACTGATACGGTGTTTGACCCCCTTTCGCCTTCAGAACTGCCTTAATTCTACGTGGCATTGATTCAACAAGGTGCTGAAAGCATTCTTTAGAAATGTTAGCCCATATTGATAGGATAGCATCTTGCAGTTGATGGAGATTTGTGGGATGCACATCCAGGGCAGAAATTGAACAGGTGTTCCTAATAATCCTTTAGGTGAGTGTATGTCAGATAAATCGCAATTAGATATTTTATTTAAATCGTTCAGCCCTATAGCTAATCAACAGATCTCACTTCTCGATAAAGGCCCTGGATCATAGCGAAATCATTAATAAACACGATGTTGATAGATTCCAGTATAATGCAAATCTTGTAATATAACTGGTGCAGCCTATCATCCTGGCTTCCACATTATACTGAAGCCATACCATAATTATCCTTGCATCTCTACAGCCCTCATCTCTAAGACCATGTCTTAATAAATAAGATCAGGTTTACTGTTGCTCCACAAGTACAGAACAATCTTTCGAGTTATGCACCCATCCATCCACCCATAATTCAGCCAGGGACCTATTCCTAGGAGCAGAGGGCCCCAGGCAGGATGTAAATCAATCAGAGAATGAAGTGTATATGTATTAAAAATAGTAACACAATTCTGTGTTAAACAGTCATACTGGGTGTAGGGAGGAATTTTAAACTCTGTTCACATGGATCATTCTCATTTACGTACAAGAAACAATGACAATGTTAAAAGTAAGGCTGGCATCCAAAGATGGCACCAGAGCAATAACACCCAGTGAAAATTTCAGATAACACTTTTGTTGCAAAAAAGGAATGAACCCATGTGAAAACATGGACAGATCCGGATACTCTGAATCGCTCTGATTGACAGTTACAGCTATGCCTTTAGACTGTGTTTCTTAAAGAAACAGATGACAGCATTCCATATCCAGGAAGGCAACAGTAGCAATAGAGTTGCTTAAAACTCTATTGCAAGAAATGAAAGCATATACCTGGGTGTGATGGGTAGAAATCATCAGTAGGCCCATAATATTGGGACTTCAATTCATCTGATTACATTGAAAAGGACCTGCGACAATGTTTAACCGATAATAACCCCGAGCCGGTGGGTACAATACACAGCACAGAACATCTATCGTTTCGGTAGACACAAAATTTTGCTTTCTCATTTGCTTAGGTATAACACAGGCCACTGGATAGCATTCGACATAGAAGCACCACAAAAAAACGCCAAATCTCGCTCGCAGAAAACGAACACCATCATCCGTCTCATAATTGTTAGCTGTTTCCGCCTGACATGCACACGTACAGTAAATCTCTGATTCCAGTGAAAAAGTAAAAACGCCATATTAAGCAAAAAAAACGCAACAGTGAATATTACGTGAAATATTACGAGCCCCACAATCACCATTATTACTGTTGTGTTGCTTTACCTCAAAACAGTCCTAATTCCGGAAAACGTTAAATCGTTGAAGAAAGCACGTTTTGGCCAGCTGTCATCCCAGACAAATTTCACATAACACTACTGCAGAAATTCCACCCTAACCCTAAGCGTTGAGCTTTCCCTTTCAATTTCGCCGAGGCATGCACCTGACACTTGCAGCGTCTCGCGCTTCAGCACACCCACTTTGGCACGAGCATCGCCCGCACTGCTCACTAGTCTCTCCTATGCCGCGTGATTTCCCATCACTGGAAGCTTACGGCGCGGCTCTGCTACTTACAGGATCTGTGCGCTCGGATCTCCTTATTGTCATCGTATCATAGTTTTATTTCGGACTTCGTTAGAAAAAAATAGAAAAAATAGAGCTTAATAAAGATCTTCCTTCCGCTACACCCCATTCATTCTAGACAATGCTGCTAGCAGACGTACGTCGACTTGTACCACTCACATCCTCAGACATTGTTATCCAATGAGAAGGCGGGCTACGATGGCGCTATGCTATTTGAACCAATAGTTGTAACATCACGTGACCTTTTGCCTGTCTGCTTGGGTGATTTGAGTATACTCTCTGTAGGCGGCAATCTGCTGTGTGAAAAAGAAGAAAAAAAACTATGAAGTGACACCTGTTTATGTAGGCCTTATGAAAGTGTGGAGGTAATGGACGTCATAGCTAGGGTTGCCACATTTCATGCAGAAAAATAAAGGACGCCAGAACCACTATGTGCCAGGTGAGCCAGGTGGGACGCGCAATTTCATTCTCAAATACGGGACGATTCCGTATTTTAAAGGACGGGTGGCAACCCTAGTCATAGCACACTATAGCTTGAAAAAGTCTCCTTTCTGGTCTTGTAGAATTTTTTTACATTTACTTTAATGAGATCTTCTGTGGTTTTAGATTTTATGTAGTATAGAGGACATAAATGAGGGAATAATATCACACTCCTGTTTTGCATACACAAACTATTTGTTTGCCTTGTAAGGTCATTAAACATGCGGTCTTAAGTATATGAACAAAATTATTTCCCTCATCTAATTAACAAATTAAATATAAGGGATACCTTTGGAAAATTATCAGGCCTGATTTGGACAAGTACAAATCTTGATCGATTTTTGGCTCTTCTGCTCTTTATTGTGAAGATTATAGCCAATGGCCACTAATCACTTGATTGATTGGTTGAGTGATTGATTTATCAATTTGAGTGACAGCCCATTGTGTGTGTGAATGTGTGGCACAGTTTCTGCTACCTTGCTTTCTGGGACAGACGGAAAGCTTCCTGTGACCCAGTCCAGCATAAAGAGTTGGAGGTGTGCAACAAAAGGAGCTCAAGAATTGTTTAGACAGGCATTCATTTTGTCTTGAGTAAATTAACCAAATAAATTACATAAGAATTATGAATTATTTGTTCACTCCTTTATATATAACATACAAGTCTTGTTTAAAGATGTGACAACATTTGGTATTGAAATATGTAAACATCCCAGCCCTGAGTAAACCTTGCTGAATACTTCATAGGACTAGACTTAGCAGCCCTTACTACACTCAGTAAAACTGAACCAATACAGTATGTGCTATACCAAGTCCTTGAAGAGTTCAGATAGCAATAAATGATACAAAACAATTTTTTCATGCATTTAAAGACCAACTGAAATGGAAGAAAGGTTTGCATATACTGAAACCACTTAAATTATTGTAGTGATATTAGCAGTATTGCTAGAAGGACTTTTGAACACTTTTTTTGTGTGAGACTGGGCTTACTAAGCATCATTTAGCGCTTACTACTACTGCTCCTGGTGAAATGGCTTTGTAGATATCAAACTGTTTCTCCCTACAGTATGTTCCTCTTTACATGTAATTTGCTTATGGTCTGGTGTAAGTTACGATGGTAAAGCTGGTTAAATGGTTAAGCTGAAACACTTTGACAGACAAAATACCACACTTTAATGCCAGCATGAAGATAATTCAAAAATGCCAGCATGAAGATAATTCAAAAATTCAAAAAGTCTTAAAGATCTCGATAGACCTGATTACAATCACTGATTTAGAAGGGGGGGACAATAACAGACCAAACTTAGCGAGCAAACAAAATTTACTACAGTGCAGTATTATAAGTGCAATTTAGTTTCCATCTTCTTTGGTTGTGTTTTTTTATTCCAAGCATTGGTGTGTTTCAGATGTGTGTAATTAGTATAATATCCTCTTATACGGATTCATCAATCTTTATTGCAAAAAAACTAATATTTTATTGGGGACTCACACTTCTAAAGTTGATTACTGCCTATGGTGTGGTAGTGAAATTGAAATACGCTCGATACCTCTGTAACATGAATGGGAATGAGAGCATGTTGGGATTGCAGTCAATGTGTCCTTTGTGCTCTGTGTTGGGCCACATGAACAGTTTCAACTTATGAGATAAGGGAAACTACACATGATGTGTCAGTAGATGACCTGACCTTGAATAGCTCCCCAACTCTCCTGGCTCAGAGGAGGAGACTGAATACATACTCTTCTTTCATTATGCTTATAAATATCATATTGATTTAGGCAATGTTCATACACAATTCATCAGAATCAGAAATACTTTATTGATCCCTAGAGGGAAATTGTTTTGTTGCAGTTGCGCAACGACAAGTTAGGGGAGAAGAGTGGAAAGCAAAGTAACTAAAAAAGAAAGCACAACAAAATATTACAATTAAGTAGTTAAAACCGTAAAAACAATAAACCAATAAGTATAGTGGGTTACCCAATGTACAGTCCTGTTGCTAAAAATATCTTTGAAATGTAAGGGTACCTTATATACAGAATTAAGAATTAATTATACATTCAGATGTGCAAATGTACATAGTATATTCCAATGTACAGCAGAAAGGAGAAGAGTTGTATAGTTTGACAGCCACTAGGAGGAAGGTTCTGTGGTGTTCTGTGGTGTGCTTGATTGTTTTGAGTTTCTGGCTGAAGGTGCTCCTGTGATCGGCTACTACTCTGTGCAAAGGGTGAGAGATATTGTCCATGATGGAAAGGAATACTTTATTAACTCTTGTTTCACTACTCTTATATGTAAAACATAATGCATATGCGTAATGTAGGTGTAGCAATAGCAAAAATAATTATGGTATAATAATCAACACTTATGTAAAAGGACATACTTTTTCCAGTCTATCATAATCAACTTTTATGGCATAGAAATGTTTTTTTTTTCTTTTTTCACATTTATTGAACATGGAATAATATATGAATTAAGATATGTTAGCGGGTGTTGCCCTTGCAGGAAATTTTAGGAGTTTTTAGGACAGAACTGAAGGGCCCTGTATCAGGAACCTTGAAAAGGTAGCAGGACAGATAAGAACTGTGCCAACAAGGAACAAAGAAATAAGCAAACAAGAAACATCTGGCAAGTTCATGCACGCCAATGACAGAAGAGGTATGAAAATGGATGTTGATATGTGAAGGGGGCTTCTCCTGCTATGCATGCAGGGAACCCTTGTGCGCACAGATTAAATTATCAGGAATCTCTTTAGCTTCCACAATGGCTCTGTGTGTGAGGGCTTTGCATGTCTTCCCTGAGTTCCTGTGGGTTTCTTTCAGGTACTCTGATTTACTCCTGTAGCCAAAAACATGCAGACTTGCAATAGACTGGCAACATTCAGGACACTCCCTACCATGTGCCCAGTGCATCCCATCTCCATGCTCACCATCATCAAATGATCTAGTACAGTTTTTCTCAATCCAGCCCTCGGACCCACAGACAGTCCACATTTTTGCTCTGGGAGCTGGAAGGGAGCAAAAATGTGCAATACTGGACTAGTAGGCTGATTGGTGAGTCAACCTAGAATCCCTGCACACAAGACATAGTTAAAGCCGATAACTGACTTGACTTTAAATGACGACTCACACCTTTTATATACTGAATTCCAGCTTCTTCCCTCTGAAAAATGGTTTTAGTCCCAAAGTGCAGAACAAAGCAATATAAATATAGCTTTGTCCCAGCAGCCATTACAAAACAATATGTTTTTTTATTGTTCCCTTTGGTATAAAAAGCATGATTTTCATTGTTCCATCATCCCTTGATGCATGACAATTTTGCATCTCTTGAGAATTAGGCTAAAATCTCAGAATCCCTTTCAGTCGAGAGCATACAGTACTGTACAGCATATAATAATGTACTTTATTGTTACTGTATTTTATGTGGGTAATGTCTTAGTGTACGTAAATTATCATTTACCATATATAAATACATGAAAGTCTCGTTATATGTGAAGGATAGCCAAAACTATGGATAACAGTGAACAATCCCCAGTTTTGGCTATCCACCGTAGCTCTTGGAACGTGGCACCCTTGGTCCATCCATCCATCTATCTATCGATTTAACCTTTTACCTTTTTACCTAAGTCGTTTACTAAGGTCTGGAACCTTCAGCTCCTATTATGTGTCAGTCGTGTTTGCATGTGTGCTTTGTTTGTAAAATGTGTGTAAGGATGAATCATGACTGTAGAAAATACTGCAAAAACATGCACTGGAAACCAAATTTACTTATGCGTACTAATAAAATAACCTGAACCTGAACCTCACCACTACCTATGCCAGTGGATACCTATGGGTAACTGGTTAATATTATGTATAATTGGTTCATAATATTTAATTTACTATAAATGTAAACTTAGTCACTATAACAATCAATCACCAAAAGACATTTCATTACTGAAAAGGACTAAAGATATTATGATTAAAGGATAAATAGAGTACTGATTAATCTTATTTATTTGAGTGAATCAGTGGATCATATGAACTTAGAAGGTAAATCGCTCATTTGATTAAACTAAAAAACAAGGAGCAGTTTTACGACATGGTAGTAAATATGTTTTTCCCCTTCAGTCTCTTTATCTTGGCCTTTGGAACCATTCTCCTTCCATAGCAGCTTAGTTGCTCATTGAGCCCAGGAGAATAACATTCATTTCTGCCAAGAAAATTACAGCGTAAACCATCTGAGCACATACGTATTAAAAAACAGATGAGAACTTATACACATATGTAATCCTCTAGACTCCTGGGCGCCAGCAGGTCCCAGCTTTCATGCTTTCAAGCCAGAAGTCACCAGCAAGCCTCTTAGGCCTGAAAATATAACTTCAGTCCATTCATGTCAATCTCTCCTGTTCACTGTAATGTAGTTACTGAGCAAGAGGAAATGAGCAGTGCGTTATCATGTAGCTTATGTCAGACTGCATATTCACTGTGAGGACTTTAGATAAGGGCTATGCACTCACACCATTCACTCACACATGCGCACCTATGGGAAATTTGGTAATATCAATCACAACAACTATTGTGGATAGAAACCAGACTGTGGGCAGAAACCAGAGTACCTGGCGGAAAACCCATAATGACACAGGGAAAACATGCTAACTCCACATACATGTAGCCATGGTGGAGAATCAAACTCTGGTCCCAAAGGAGTGAAGCAACAGCACTAACTGTGCTCCATAATAACCCACGTTAACGTCAATCACTTCAAGTATTATACACAACCAACATTATGTCATAATTAACATGGTCATTACCACTTATGAAACAGGCCTCAATAAGCTGTCTTTCAGCTGATCATTACTTCTGGAGGCTATGGATCCATAGTCCAGTGTAGTATCTATGGTAAGCTTGGTCCCAATGTGATGTGTGGAATGAACTAGTTCTGCATCCCTGTAACTGGTAAATATATGCTTTGTGAATCCTTATGCATTACAGTATCTAGGACAGACTAAATGTTAGATTCATTAGTGCAACCCATGCAGATTCCTTTCAACTAAAGGTTATTTTTTTTCTTTGAGACTATAAACTCGATTATCTCTGTTTATCTCTAATTGAGAGGGTAAAGTAGCCTTTTTGGTGGGTGGAATCTGGTAATGTGGCTCAGATGTAAATCTGGACTTACCGTACATCATCAGTGCATAGTACAGATAAATGATTTCGCAAACAGAATGACATGATTATATATTCTTTCAAAAGTTATAGTGATTAACTGCAGTATTTACACAAAACAAAATGTTGTAGTAACAGTAATTCATAAGAATGAGAAAAAGAACAAGAATGAGAAAAAGAAACCAAAACCGTTAAATGATAAATAAAAGCCCATGTGTTGTGCAACAGCTTTGAGCTGGTGGAAAAAAACACTGGCTTCAGGGACATGATGATTCAGATTGTCATTTATTTCCCCCAAATGCCATGAAGAAAAGTGCCAAAAAGAGTGTATTCAAAGAGAATCTAGGGGAAAAGCCTTGAAAAAAGTGCCAAATGTTAATGCAGAAACCTTGGGCATCCAGGATTCTGGCACAGTACAATAATAATAATTAAAAATAAAAGATGAGAGACAGAATTTGAAATATGAGCTGGGGTCAGAAAGCCAAAAGGTTGGTCCTAGGAGTGCAGACACAGGAGAGTGGGGACACACATTGTTCGGCACACAGAAGCACACGGTAGGAAACTCGCGCACCTGTGAGAAAATAGGGAGATAAAAGAAGCAGTGGCTCATGGGCCAATTCCTCACACTGGTTAAAGTGGTTTGACCAGTTTTAAAGCACAAGAGAATTATAGGAATCCATACAGGAATGCGTTGCTGGTGCAGGCATCAGATCAGAGCTGAGCATTAGTGTACCCCCTCCCGACGTGTGACTCCAGATGCCCAAGACCAGTTACCTGGGGCCTCATGTATAAACGGTGCTTACGCACAAAAATGTTGCGCACGCCTGTTTCCTTGCTCATGTCGAGATGTATAAAAACTAAACTTGGCGTACTGCTATACATATTCTCACGGCAACCCCAGACAAGGTGTATGCAAGTTTCTGCTCGATTTTGTAAACTGGGGGCAACCACTAGCAAAAGAGTGCTACTGCAGTTTCACTGTTTCATACATCATTCATGTCTGTATAAAATACACTAAAATTAATTGTACATTGTTTATAAATGTACAACACCTGATCGTAATCAATTTGTGACAATATGGTGCAGAGAAAGCCCAACAGATTCCAACCATGGCTGCTCTTGCGTTATTAGAAGACATTGCAAAAGGAAGAATTAGAAGAGAGCGCGTATTTAGGGATCATAGTGATCTCTTGGCTCATGATGATGACTGGCTTCTAAGTTGATTTAGATATCCAAGGGCTGTGTGCTGAACTGGGGCCAGCTTTACCAAGGCAGACTGAGAAATTGCGCTTTACCTGTTCCTTTACAAGTTCTCTCCATCCTCGGATCTTTAGCCACAGGAGCTTTTCAACGTGAACTTGTGGACCGATTGGGTATTTCTCAGGCATCACTGAGTCAAGCCATGCCAGCTCTATGGGACGGTATAAACTGCTTGTCATCGCGATATATAAATTTTTTTTTGGTAAGAAGATATTTTATATTTTAGGACCAAAATTGTAGGTTTTGTGTATAATGAAACCATTTGACAGTTCCTTAGGGGACAGTGGGTACCCACTAAAGACGTGGCTTCTCACCTTGCTAGCAAACCTACAGACTGCACAAGAGCAAAGTTATAACGACATTCATTCTCAGGCTCGGGTGGTCGTAGAGTGGCAGCTTAAGGGCCATTGATGCTACCCGGACAAGACCGGTGGAGTGCTGCTCTATAGTACACAAACAGTATGTCGCACTGTGCACACATGTAGTGTGCTGCATAACGTGGCACAAGATCATGGATTGCCTGTACTATTGTCTGAAACTATAAACAAAATGAATACCACATCTGCTGTCTGTCTGTTCATCTGAAACATTTAACTAATTCAAACAAATATGGTACAAACAAACTCACCCGCGCTGATATCGGAGTCCCCCTCACCCACTGGCAAAATTGTTGTTATGACCGTGTCCCCAATAATTGCAGCAATTCCGCTACCTCTTCCATTGGTGTTGAGCTGCAACTGGCTTTTTTACGTCGACTTTAATATCCGACCATTTATTTTTTATTTCGGCCACTGTGCGACTTTCCGGAATTAAATTTTTAAGTGCCTCCACCACGCTGTGCCACTCCATGTTTTCTTTTGTTACTGTTGCCACTGCTTAAACCACCAAACAACATTTTCTTCCTCAATTTCACTAAGCAAGACATGTACTTTGCATTCGCTAAAATTTCTCTTCTTCCCAATTGCGCACAGATTAGGACAGTTTTATGCATCTGGATTTTTTTGGCATACACACATTTCTGGTTTTGTCTGTATGCCATATTTTAGTGTGAATTCTATGCACGCCATTATACATGAGGCCCCTAGTGGGTGGGCATTGTCCAGTGTCAGATAGTAAGGGATTAGGGAAGGATCCAGTATGTCGGCCAAAGGAGGGCACGGACTGTGCATGCTGGGGCACCCTCAATATCCAGAGGAGGCAGAGTCAAGATTGGGGTGATCAGATGGTGCAATAGGCTATAACAAACAGGTTTCAGCAGTGAGACATGACAAATCGGAGAAATATGATAATGATTATGCAACTGACGTGGAATATGACTGGGTTAATGCATATAAGGATTCTAAATGGGCCAGTGAAATGAGGCAATAGCTACTTTGAGGCGCAACACGGGTACCTGTTGTGCAGGATGGAGGATTGGTGTGGGGTGTGATTGGGTGGGCATGGTATGGATTAGTGCCATGGGGTGGACCTCCAGTAGAAGCTGCCAAACCTTGCATAACTATACGTGTCCAAATACAACAGATTAGCGGGGGGTGGATTTTGTCAAGAATAGGTAAATAAAAGCGCGGATGTGCAGTGAAGCCTCTACCTGTCATATAGGTAGGTTCAGGTGGTGACAGTAAAGGTACTGACAGCCTCAGAGTCTATCAGAGCTGTGGACACATGTGACTCATGTCTTGGGATCAGTTCTTACACCAAAACAGACAAACAAAACCAAGACCAGGCTTTGATAAACAGTGCACTCAATTATGGTGTAGAAACTCAGTCAGTACCCATGACCAGGAAGCCCCCCAAATGACAGAATCCATGCTCCTTATCCCTTGTCTTTTGTCTAGTCCTAATCCACTCTGCCAGCCCTGACCGCCTTGCCTCCCTGTCCTGCCCCGCTCCCATCTCTACCTCTCCAGCCACAGACTATCCTTGTGTGTCTGCCCCGTGTTTGAAGTCCTCATCATGAGACAGATCTTCCCGGCTTCTGATGTTCCACGCTCCGTGACTATGACTCTGTCTCCTGATTCCCTGTCTGGTTGCCTGTCCACAACCACCCTGGCTTCTGATCCTCAATGCTTTGCTACCTCGACTCTATTTCAGCACATTCCCTTTTTGCTTGTTTGCCTAGAGTTGACAATAAACACTTGTGAGGTTAATCTGTGGACTGTGAGATTCTGTGCATTACAGGTAAGCCTTTACTATTAATTATTCATTGTTAACAAACTATTGGGTCTTACTGGTCTTTTCTGGCACACCAACAGGGTAACTTGTTGTGAAGACACAACAGAATATTTAAATTATGAATTGATATTTTATGGCACTACTAGTGATTGGTTAATTGAAATGTTTAAGGTAATCAGGCTGCCCATGGTTTTGCTTAAAAGTCTAACGTCCCATTTAACATGCTCAGTAGGTCTCGTGGACACTCGACAATACTTCGCATCGAATACAGGGTCGGACAGGACTAAATAGAATGATTGCTTAGTGTTTGCCAATTCCAGCTGCAATCTCATGGGGTGCTTGACAGTCCACTAAATATCGTAAGTGACCTCGTCGACATTGGGAATCCAAGAGAGCTTTGGACTGTGAATGCTTCACCTTCATCCAAGGGAATTGTAGGTGGAAGGCTGGAGGCGTCCGTAGGGCAGACAGGCTATACTGCATTGGAGAGGCTTAAGGAAAGATACATGAAAGGAGGGAGAAATGCAACCCACTAGGATGTTAGGTCAGGCCGTTTCTGCGGTGGCGGTCAGCTTGACCTCCATCCTTCTTTTTCACAGAAAAAATTAACCAGCGGCTATGGAGGAGGTTGAGGGGCAGATAACACCTTGCATGAAGTCCTCTTGAAAATAATTGATACTTTTTATTGTTCCCTGTGGAGAAATTCTCTTTGCACCTCCCCCTATTTTGCTCTCCATGAGAGCAAGCTTGACTATGAAGGGCACCCACCTCTTGCAGCATCCAGGGAGCTGGGGGTCAAGAACCGTACTCATGAGCCCAGAGACATGCTGAGGCCATGCTTGAACCAGCAACATTCCAATCACAGACACTAAGGCTTAGCCCACTGAGCCACATGGTGCTCCCAGCAGCCTCAGAGTCCAACAAGACATGATCCATCACCTTGGTCCCCTCCCAATACAAAGACAACAGCACAACAACCTGATGTTGGATAATCATGGTCAGCATGAGGACTCCTACCTAGGTGGAATCAAGTTGTTTCTGGGTCAGGCAGGTGCATACTGCATGATTAGGTTCACCGCAATAGAGGCACAGCTGTAGCTGGAACCTCCATAAACGTTCCTTAGGGTGAAGCAGAACTCTGCCCAGTTGCATCGGCTCAGGGTTGGCAACAAACAAAATCGGGAGGGGGCACTGACATAGTTCGCACTCGCGAACTATGTTGTCCGCTGAAATTGAAAGCTGCACATATTCCTCAAAGAAGTGAGCTGCTCCACAACAGGCAATACGCAGAAAGGGAGTGTGCAGAATCAGAGTGGAGATAGTAAAGTGATGAGGGTCAGAAGCTGGGGTGGTCAGGGACAGTCAACCAGACAGAGAATCAGGGGACAGAGCTGGAGTCGGGGTCATGGAGTGTGGAGGGTTAGAAGCTGGGAAGATGACGGGGACTTCAAACATGGGGCAGACACACAGGGAGAGTCTGTGGCAGGAGAGGTCAGGACGGGAGCAGGGCAGGACAGGCAGGCAAGGTAGGCAGGACCGGCAGGGCCAATCAGGACTAGACAAAAGGGAAGGGTTAGCATGCTCAGTAGGTCTCATGCAAACACTCGGCAATACCTTCTGTTGAACACAGGGTTGGGCAGGACTAAGTAGGATGACCGCTTGGTGTTTGCCAGTTAGAAGTGGTTACATTCCCATGGGGGGTGGGGGGGTGTGATATTACCATAAATTTTAACTGTCTGGCAGGGAGCTAGGAGGGAGCAAAAACGTGGGGAGTGTCTGGGGGTTCCCAAGGCCAACATGAACACTGCACTCAGACTGTACTGTGATTTTACAGCCCACATTTATATTTATTATGTACTTATTTATATCTTTATTATTTAAAATTCCATTATTCTAACTTATTTGGCATGTATTCTATTTTTTGTACTGCACACCAGGACGCAAGGAAACACATTTCTTGTGGTTGTCCCTGATAAAAACATTTGTATGCAGTTAGATCAGCCACATGCTCCATTACACCACACTTGGCCTAAACCCATTAACAGTTTGTGGTAATCTTCCTCATAACTTCCCCCCACTGGCTCTTTAAAAACCATAATGAGCATTTAAAGTAATGAGGGTTATCTGGGTTTCAATCACTGCCATCCTTGTGGGCCTAAGCCTAGTGATTATGCCCAATCTCAAATGATCACTCAATCTGTAACTTGTGTCATATCCTGCCCGCGCTGCCGGCCAAGCTAGCCCCACCCCTCCTGAGCTCCGCCCCAATGTGGCAGTGCCAACCACTCCCACTGCCTTCCCCACTCCTACCTTCCTGTGGAATATCTCCAGCTGTTTCCCGTTCCGTGTAGTTAGTGGTGTATATACACACGTCGGCCACTTTGCTAGGTAAATCTTGCTAGTACCAGGTTGGACCCCCTTTTGCCTTCAGAACTGCCTTAATCCTTCCTGGCATAGATTCAACAAGGTACTGGAAACATTCCTCAGAGATATTGGTCCATATTGACATGATAGCATCAC
>JAODKL010000152.1:0-16299 GCA_026780765.1 Petrocephalus schoutedeni
AGCTTTTGTTCGGGATGCCAATTCGGTCTCAGTCTTTAAATCTCGTCTGAAGACCTATTACTTCAGTTTAGCTTACCTTCAACAGTCTTGAAGGAGTTTCCATAAGTTCTGGGCACAAGTTGGTTTCCGTGCACCCAAACCAGCTTTATAGGATACAGGTCAGGGGACTGCAGGAGACAGGGTTTTCTGTTGCAGACCACCATCTCTTAACTTGTTTGCAAGATAACACTTTAATATTACATAACTTTGATGTGTGCTTAGAGTTGTAAAACTCTATGGAATATGGAATAGAAGACCTATTGGTAACTAGCATTAGCTAACTGGGTAATGGATATGATAAAAAGTTTGGTAAAAGGATGTAGGCTATGCAGGTATGCAGGTGCAGAGCAATTTCCATGTGATGTTTGTATTTGTCCACATCTGTCTACCTCCATATAACCATTATATATTTTAGATTCACTCACTCACTCACTCACTCACTGGGTTGAACAGTAGAAACTTTAAAATCTTATTTAGTTGCTATAAGCATAATTCATAGTACCTTGAAATGAATTTTACTGCAGTTAAAACTGAAGAGTTTCTTTTATTGTGTAGGTGCGAGGTGAGATTTATGAAAGTAAAAATTATCGAATTAATGAAATAATTATATTGGAAACATAACTTACTTTTTGAAGGCTCCAACTTTACTGTGAAAGCACTAGCATTTAATTCAGGACCCAAGACACCAGTGTGGTAAACAGCATTGCCAGTAATGAAAACATCAATGTTATAAAGGGGTCCGCCCGAGTTCTTGAATTGAATGTTCAGTTTGAAATTCTTGCCGATCATTGCATTCTCCACTAAGGCCTTTATCTCCACATCTGCCTCCAGTACACCTGATTGGGTCCTGGCAGAGCCATAATTCTAGGCAGTGGTCACAGCCATCCACTCATCTGTGCTTCCTGTGTTGGAAACGGAGTAGTTATGTCTTATAACTGCAGGATGCACAATTGCTGGACAGTTGATACCAAAGCTTTATGTGCGCACCTAACTGGTAAAAAAATTGCTGTACTTGTGCAGGAAATCAATAGAGAAGTATAAACTGTCTGTACTTCTAGTAATCCAGGAAATCTAAATAAGAACAAATATAGTCTTCTTTTGAAGGAATTACTTTAGGACTAATTGTTTAGATTCGTAGGTTATAGACAACTTTGGGCTTCTTGGCACAATCATCATGAGCAAAGTACCTTTTGAAGTTTGGTGATCACAAAGCATACTGTGGATGACAAGGAGAACAACCAATAAAACTTCAACTTGAAGCACAAGTAAGCAGTCTCGAATCACCTTCTGGACATCATGGGCTGAAATCCACCACCCCTAAGCCCTCAGATTCACCTTCAGGATATTTGTACATGTAGGTAAATTTCCTCAAGATGTCTTGGCTGACATCTTTGTTCAGAATGAGGGCTCCCACATAGGTTTGGTTCACATCCACTACTTCATCTCTGCTTGGTTCCTCCTCGGGAATTCCGATATCACTGTCCACATAAATGCAATGTGAAAATGGTCATGCAAACACAATGGATTTTCATGTGAATCATATAGAAGAGCATTAGGGTCACCTAAAAGAGATTGCAGTCGAAAGTTTTGAAATTAAAGTTGAAAGTTTTAAGAATACAATCAAAGGGTTTGAGATTAAAGTCAAAATATACTTTCAAGAAAAAAGTAAAAAATATTGAGATTAAAGTAGAAGGATTTGAGGTTAAATCTGAATTCTACAAATGGCTTCTCCTAGCAGATATGAGCCTTCATTTCGTGTGGAATAAACCCAGAAATCACCTGAATATGAAGCATCTGTAGGGTGTCGTCATATATGACAATTTGCCTCCTACAGATATCTCACAGTCATTGAAACACTTTTTATCTCTGTATTTCAACTTTGATCTACCTACTTTTGACTTGAATCTCAAAATCTTTAATTTCAGTCTCAGAATGTTTCATATTTTTTTTTCTTTTCAGGTGGCTCTAATGTTCTTCCATAGAATTGTCCTTGATGTAAAGCAAAGATAAGGAATTCGTAAAAATAAGAACCTCTCCTACTGCACTGTTAATGCCACATTCACTGAAACTGCTAAATGTTTCACTCACATTTCTTCAACTTAACGTTTTATTAAAAAAAAAAAAAAAAAAAGTGTTTGAGGTGAGGATTTCTGCCTGCATTATGAATTTAATAATCATGACACATTTACCGTAACTAAAACAACATGTTTGACAAAGCACAAATGCCTGGATGATACTAGCAACTGAAAACATTGTAATGGTACAATGATATGGACAGAGGTTACATTAAGTTCTTTACCTCTCAAAACAAATGATGCATCATATGGATAGCAGACCATGCCGTGCTTGATGGCATAAATAGAGGCAGGACCACATCTATACTGTCAGGGTCGGCACCCGTGCAACCCTGCCCCTTTTGTGTTCCTGCCCACTTCTGGCCAGCAGGTGTTGCTGGCCACCTGTCCTCTATACTTAGTCCTCTAATGTGTTGCCATTGTTCACTGGACTGCCGTATAGCTCAGTGGGCTCAGTGTGCGGCTCTGTTATCGCTTGGGTCATGAGTTCATATGTTATTTTGTACTTATTGTGTTTTTTGTTCCCTAGTGTTCTGTTTTTCCTTTTGAGTTTTTTGGTTCTAAGTTCACCCTCCATGTGATTTTGGTTACTCTGTTCCATGTATTATCCTAGTGTGTTGGTTAGTGTTTTTTAGTTTTAGTGTTCCCTGGGGGGGTGGGGTATTCCAAGAAACTGGATTAAGGGAAAGTCTAGCTTATTTTGATAAGTCTCACTTAGTTAAGCAGGAATTCCATTCCATGAAAGCAGTGTAAATGAATCCCTGCTGTGTTACCATGGTAACTTACACTGGCAAACAAGTCTGCTCTGGACCAGGTTAACTGTCTCACTTAGTTAAGCTTTGCCTCAAAGAATGTCAGACGTGTGGAAACAGATTCCCGCGCTTCTGTTGAGATGTAATCACTGTCATGCCCTCCCGTCCGATCCTCCTGTGTGCCACGCCCCCTCCTCGTGTGGAATTCTAGCATTCACCAGCCGTCTCTTGTTTGGTAATTAGTGCTGTGTATATTAGTCTGCGTTCAAGTCTGTTTCCCCAATCCTGTCATTAAAGTCTTGTGTCGTTCCGTACACATCTCGTTTCGAGTCTCCTTTGCGTCGCCTGTTCGCTCGCCCCCAAAATGTGACAAATGACTACTCATGCCAAAAATAATAGACTTAAAATATTGAGTCTCATCATTATCATTGTATTAAAATATTAAATCCTTACAGTATTGCAAATCTCAAACAATAAATGCAGCTATTGGAATCAGACATAAAAATATATACTAATAAGAACATGACAGCATAAAAAGCTTTATTGCATTAAAAATACAACAACACGAATAAAAATAAGCATATTAACTATTAATTAATCAATTAGTAATGAAAATAAGATAATTAAGGTCAATTTAAGCATTACTGAGTGAGACCAACACCTGCATGGAGAGTCAGCTCAAAGAAGAAGACACAAGTATGGCCTGTCCATTTACTGTATAGAAGACCCTGTGGAGGAGGGTGCACAAATAATTCAAAGGGCATTCAGGCCACCAGCCCCAAGGGTCCTTAGGGACAGAATAAACCCTCTTGCCTTCTCAGGTGACTATCTGTGGGAGAGATATCAGTTCAGCAGACCCAGCATAGTGTACCTATGTGTCCTACTTAGCAAATCGACACGGCGAGGCCAAGCCCTGACCACAGTGCAGTCTGTCTGTATTGCACTGTGGTTCATGGCCAGTGGGACATTCCTCTACAGTGTTGGTGATGCTGAGCATCTGGGTAAACTAATAGCATGCTGTGAAATAAGGGTATACAGTACCTTGCTCTGAGGCAATTTCTGGACATCTTTGTCACCTTTTCTGACAATCAGCCAACACAGAAGATCAAAGAGAATTTCTATGCAATAGCAGGTAACAGTTAAAATAAACTTGAATGTAAAGTGGCCTCCAGCCTGTATTGAGTATGGTTATGTCTGTGTTAAGTTAAACCTTGCCCACAAGTTTCCCAAATGTCCTGGGTGCTATAGATTGCACCCATGTACAGATCCAGGCCCCATTTGGCCAAATGGAGGCAGACTACATTAACAGGAAATCTTCCCATAGCCTCAATATACATGTATGTAGGTTTAGAGAAACTATATTCTGAACATTGTCAGGTGGAGGCACTTAGCACTGAATAGTATGTAACATTTTCCCTGCCAGGCAAAGTATGACGTATCACTGAATCCACTCTCTGTGTTTAGAATATCTGTGATGGAAATTGCCTCATTTCTAATGTGGAGGCAAAATTACCAGGCTCTGTCCATGACTCCAGGATCTTTAAATCATCCTCACTAGCACACAAGGCAAGAGAATGGGAATGGGAAAATGGCGGCGGTGAGGATGGCTGCCCTCGGTCTGTGTCCTCCTCAACTTTGCGTTTTTTTTATGCTTGTCATGTTATTTTTTAGTTTGTTTACAACTTGCAATGCTCTTGTCTCCTATGATAGACTCTTCTGGACATTCGACAAAATTCGCAATCCGGACCCTTTTTGAATGACTTTTTTGTGAATGGAGGCGACTTACCTTGGCTACCTGAGCTGGAAAAATGCTGGGGGAAAAGGGGGAAAAGAGCTGGGATTCTGGTCAGGCTGAGGAACAGACAGCACCGCACACCGCTTCCCAGCATTCTTCTAGTGAACGTCCAGTCTTTGGAAAACAAGCTGGACAAACTAAGGGCCAGGATAACTTTCAACAGGGACATTAAGAACCGCAACCTCTTTGTTTTCATGGAGACATGGCTGGACCCTTCCGTCCCCGACTCGGCCATTGTCCCTGAGGAACTCTCCATTCACCACCGGGATAGAACATTGGACTCGGGAAAATGCAGGGGAGATTGTGTGTGTGTAATGACCAACAAACGGTGGTGTACTGATGTACAGACAGTTTCTTCGGGGTGCTCTCCTGATATTGAACATCTTATGATCAGATGCAGACCTTTTTATCTTCCCAGGGAGTTTACAGAGGTATTCTGTACCGCTGTCTATATTCCCCCCCTACGCTGACACCACACGGGCACTGGATGACCGGCAGGAAATGTTACACCCGGAGGCTGCTTTTATCGTGGCTGGTGACTTTAATAAAGCCAACATGAAGAAAGTTCTGCCGAAATTTCACCAACACGTAAATTGCCCAACGCGCGGCGAGAACATCTTGGATCATGTATACACTCCGCATGCACACCCCTACAAAGTCCGCCCCCGACCAGCCTTTGGCAAATCAGATGACTCCTTGGTTCTGCTGCTGCCAGCCTATAGGCAGAAGCTAAAACGTGAGCAGCCTATGACGCGTTCCGTTCAGCGCTGGACCATCCAATCAAACAGCACCCTGCGTCACTGCTTCAACATCATGGACTGGGAAGTCTTCCGGACTGCCGCAGACAACAATATCAACAACTATGCTAAGTATGTAACGGACTTATTCACAAATGCATCAATGACGTCGTACCATGGGTAAATGTACAGACTTACCCCAACCAGAAGCTGTGGGTTAACAGAGAGGTCCGCGCAGCACTCAGAGCGCGGACTGCAGTCTTTAAATCATCACAGGCTACAAGGGAAAGAGCTGCAGAGTGGGGGAGGTAACTGCTGCTCTGCCTGATGAGCTTAACACCTTCTATGCATGCTTTGATAAACATCTATCTCAGGAGCTTTTGCCAGCAGAGGACAGCTGCCCTCTTCAGATGTCTCAGGCAGACATGTGTAAATACTTCAGGAAAGTAAACACACCGAAAGCTCCTGGGCCAGACAACATCCCAGGTCGTGTTTCCAAAGCATGCGCCGACGACTTGGCAGATGTCTTCACAGACATTTCTAACCTTTCCCTGCTCCAGTCTGCTGTCCCAACATGTTTTAAGAGGACCACCATCATCCCTGTCCAAAAAAAAACTAATGGGAGCTTACTAAATGACTATCGCCCAGTAGCACTCACCTCCATTGCCATGAAGTGCTTTGAGCGTATAGTCAAAGCCCCCATCACATCTTTACTCCCTGCTTCACTTGATCCGCTCCAGTTCGCCTACAGGCCCAACAGATCTACAGACGATGCAATAGCAATTGCACTTCACACTTCCCTCTCCCACCTGGACCAGAAAAACACATACATGCGGATGCTGTTCATTGACTATATCATACCATCCAGACTTGTCATGAAACTCCGTGATATGAACATCAGTGTCTCCCTGTGCAGCTGGATCCTGGACTTCTTGACAGACAGACCTCAGGTGGTTCGAATTAGGGATGTGTGCTCAGCCCCCTGCTGTACACCTTGTTCACCCACGACTGTACAGTAACACACAGCTCCAACACCATCATTGAATTTGCAGATGACACCACCATCATCGGCTGCATTTCTAATGGAGATGAGTCGGCATACAGGGCAGAGGTGAGAAGCCCTGACATCATGGTGCCGCGACAACAACCTGCTGCTCAACGCAAAACCAAGGAGCTCATCGTGGATTACAGGAGAGTGCAGGGAGGAGGCCACACCCCCATCCACATCGAGGGAGCAGAGGTTGAGAGAGTCAGCTGCTTCAGATTCCTGGGCAACAACATCAGCGGGGATATGAGTTAGTCGCACCATGTTGGTGTGATCACAAAAACAGTGAGACAGCGGCTCTTCTTTCTAAGGCACCTGAGAAGATTTCACATGAACTCCAGAATAATCTCAAACTTTTACCAATGCACTATTGAGAGTATTCTGTCTGGCTGCATCACCACCTGGTATGGCAGCTGTAACGCTCTGGACCGCAAAGCTCTGCAGAGGGGGGTGACTTCAGCACAGCGCATCACCAGGACTGAACTGCCAGCCATGCAGGATCTCTACAGGCAGCGCTGTGAGAGGAAGACACAGCGGATCCTCTCTGACCCCAGCCACCCCAGCCACAGACTTTTCACGCTCCTGCCATCAGGCAGGTAGTATAGGAGCATCCAGACCCGCACCAGCAGACACAGAGACAGTTTCTACCCACAAGGCATCAGGCTTCTGAACTGCTGACATTCTGTATACACCATCACACAATCACCACAATTACTGGACTCTTTATGTCACTTTTAAAAACAATGCACTCTAATTATTTAAAAAGTCACTTAAAAACAACAAACCACTCAAATCCCTAATGCACAATTTTGCACTCCATTTCGTACATACTAACACTAATACTTTAAAAATCTTAACACTTAAGTACTTTTCAAAACTTTTTTTAATTCTTTTTTGTATTACTTTTTTTATCTACTTTTTTATTTATCTATATTCTTTCTACATGTAAAGTTGGGGGAAACACGAGTACAAGAATTTCATTACCACTTTCACCGAACATGTACATTTCATGAAAACTAATGAGAGATGTAGTCATCTTACCATGCAAACAGTTTTTAAAGCTATTTGGTGCACATTGCTTTCATGTTTGGGGGGGGGGGGGGTTATATTTTGAACTGCTGGAATGTCAGAACTGCTTGGGGACAGGGGTTAGGCCTGCCTGCCATACCTTTTAACCCCTTACCCAGAACCTCAAACTGAGGCAGAGAAGGCATTTAACAATGTCCACTTTGAACAGGGGCACAAATCGAGATGACATTTGGCCAACTAAAATCCCGGTTTGAAATTCATACACACCACATTTCTTGTAGACTAACTTTTCAAGCTAACATATTTCTCCCTGTAGATTTAGGTGCCTGAAAGGCCTCAGAGTAAGGCCAGACCATGCATGTAACATTGTGGTTGCTTGTGCAGTCCTGTACAACATCGCAAATATACACTGGGAGAGACTGCCCGTACTAATGGCAGAGGAGCATTGGGAGGACATTCCTGCTCCTGAAGAGGGAATAGATGGAAAGAGTATGAGGAACCTTTATAGGGACACCAACTTTACATAGCCACTGGTGATGGTCATGCCCCCACCTGACACCACTGACATTTCTTTATAAGATATTTACCACTGTGGAAGGTATTGTTAAATTTTGTTTTTACTTGCTGCTTTCCACTGAGAGTGCTTCTGTTTAGATGTAATAGTGAAGGATGGATATGCAAGTCAAGGGTCAGACAAGTGGGTGAGTGGAGATCACACACATCTAAGTCAGTAGAGCTGTAATTAACAACTGAAAGTCTTTGTAGTTATGGGGGTTACATGTAGGCTTAAATTTTATTTTCTAGACCATTGCTAAGTCACATAGATCAACAATTTAAGTTTATTAGTAACGTGGAAAGATAAGATCAAGTCTGTCTTGAATTAGCCTTGCTTGGATAAGCCTGAACTGCATTATTGGAACGACTTCAGGCTTAAGTGGGTCTGACTTTTTCGGGGACGTCTGGCTTTCTTTAGCAACTTTCTTGGAATACCCCCCAGGTCTGTGATACTTACTTCCTCTGTGCCTCGTTTCTTTTCTAGCACTTGTGTTAATTATTCAATTTGCTCGTTGTCCTGCACCTTTTATGGTTGGTTAATTGTCTTATGTTCCGCACCTGTCTCTCCTTGTTAGTTCCAATGTATTTAAGTCCCTGCCTGTGTCCCAATCTCTAGTTAGTTGTTATGTGTATTGTATGGTGTATGCTCTGTTTAGTTTCCCTAGTCTTGCGCCCTTGGTTTTGGTTTGTGGTGTCTTTAGTTGTGTATTCAGTGGTTTCTTTCTGGTTTTTGTTGTGACCCCTTGTGGTCTATTTTTTCTATTTCTCTCTTTCTTATTGTAGTTTTCCCTAGTTCTGTTCAGCTTCCAATAAACCCTGTTTCTTGTACCTGAGCTGTGGGTTGTCACGCGTCCATGACATATACCTGCCTGAAAGGCAGTGACAGAAATGGAAATGCCGTTCAAAATTATTCCTGAAAACAAGCATTGACAATAATTAATCTTCTAAACAATCTTTCTGTATCATTACACATGGGTTACAGTCTTCGTTGTTTGAACTTTTGCCTGCTGTCCTGTCACAGAGACGCAGAGATCGGCCAAAAAAGGTCACAAAAACACACTGGCAGTATTCTTTGGCCAAACAATCAGAAACGGACTTTATGAGGGTGGCCTAAGGGCCCGGTGTCCTCTTGTGGGCCCTGTGCTCACTGCCCGGCACCGTGAAGCGTGATTGGCATTTGCCATAGAATACCAGTATTGGCAGGTCCGCCATTAAGAAATTAAGAAGATATGTAAATGGCGGTAAAATGAGAATTGTTTGATTTGTCCAAAATTATCTTGCAGTGTCACAGTGACACTAAAATATACCAGACGTCAGACAATATCATGAAAGAATAACTTCTGCTTTTTAAGTTCCGTTTTCCTGTGATGCCAGTGACCCAGATGAATCCACAAGGTCACAGTAAATCTCATTCAATTACTCTGTGAAAATGAAATTTTGGCAAATAGTAATATAGATTGATAGCTTTTGGATAGTGAATACATGCAAAATTTACTTAGTGTTATTATTTGCATTTTTATTATTTACTGGGTGTTATTTTTTTTTTTTATGCGGCATCATTTAACTACCCCTCCTGGAGCCGACACCTTATCGTGGTGGAGGGGTTTGCATATTCCAGTGATCCCAGGAGCTAAGTTGCCCGGGGCTTTATGCCCCTGGTAGGGTCACCCAAGGCAAACAGGTCCTGGGTGAGAAACCAGACGAAGCCCAGCTCATCAGACCCCTTATGACGAATACGAAAAGTGATACACCCTTTTCCTCGCCCAGACTTCGGTCACTGGGGCCCTCCTCTGGAGCCAGGCCTGGGGGTGGGGCTCGATGGCGAGCACCTGGTGGCCAGGCCTGCACTCATGGGGCCTGGTCTGGTACAGCTCGAAGAAGAAACGTGGGTCCCCCCTCCAATGGGCTCACCACCTGTAGCAGGGGCCATTGGAGTCGGGTGCATTGTGAGCTGGGCGGTGGTCGGCGGCGGGGACCTTGGCGGTCCGATCCTCGGCTGCAGAAGCTAGCTCTAGGGACATGGAATGTCACCTCTCTGGTGGGGAAGGAGCCTGAGCTGGTGTGCGAGGTTGGGAGGTTCCGACTAGATATAGTCGGACTCACCTCGACGCATGGCATGGGTCTCCTTAAAGGGGGATGGACCATTTTCCACTCTGGAGTTGCTCACGGGGAGAGGCGCCGAGCAGGGTTGGGCATACTTATTGCCCCCTGGCTGGGCGCCTGTACATTGGGGTTTACCCCAGTGGACGAGAGGGTAGCCTCCCTTCGCCTTCAGGTGGGGGGACGGGTTCTGACTGTTGTTTGTACTTATGCACCAAACAGCAGTTCCTACCCTTTTTGGAGTCCTTGGAAGGGGTGTTGGAGAGCACTCCTCCCGGGGACTCTCTTGTTCTGCTTGACACTTGCTCACGTGGGCAATGACACTGAGACCTGGAGTGGCGTGATTCAGAGGAACGGCCTCCCCGATCTGAACCCGAGCGGTGTTTTGTTATTGGACTTCTGTGCTCGTCATGGATTGTCCATAATGAACACCATGTTCAAACATAACGGTGTCCATACGTGCACTCGGCACCAGGACACCCTAGGTTGCAGTTCGATGATCGACTTTGCGGTCGTGTCATCGGACTTGCGGCCACATGTATTGGACACTCGGGTGAACAGAGGGGCGGAGCTGTCAACCGATCATCACCTGGTGGGCTCCGCTGGTGGGGGAGAAAGCTGGTCAGACCTGGCAGGCCCAAGCGTATCGTGAGGGTCTGCTGGGAATGTCTGGCAGAATCCCCTGTCAGAAGGAGCTTCATCTCCTACCTTCAGCAGAACTGAATGGGCCATGTTCCACACCTCCATTGTGGAGGCGGCTGTCCGGCGCTGTGGCCGTAAGGTGGTTGGTGCCTGTCATGATGGTAACCCTCGAACCCGCTGGTGGACACCGGCGGTGAGGGATGCCGTCAAGCTGAAGAAGGAGTCTTATTGGGCCTTTTTGGCTTGTGGGACTCCAGAGGCAGTTGATGGGTACCGATGGGCCAAGCTGAACGCAGCTTCGGGGGTCGGTGAGGCAAAAACTCGGGTGTGGGAGGAGTTTGGAGAGGCCATGGAGAACGACTTACATGGCTCAGGGTGGGAAAGCGGTGCAGCATCAACAATGTTTATGTTGCGGATGGGGCGCCGCTGACCTCATCCAGGACGTTGTGCGTTGGTGGAAGGAGTACTTTGAAGACCTCCTCAATCCCACCAACACGCCTTCCAATGAGGAAGCAGAGTCTGGGGACCTGGGGGTGGACTCCTCTATCTCTGGGGCAGAGGTCGCTGAGGTGGTTTAAAAGCTCCTTAGTGGCCGGGCCTCGGGGGTGGATGAGATTCGCCCGGAGTACCTTAAGGCTCTGGATGTTGTAGGGCTGTCTTGGCTGACACGCATCTGCAGCATTGCATGGACATTGGGGGCGGTGCATCTGGATTGGCAGACCGGGGTGGTGGTCCCCCTCTCTAAGAAGGGGGATCGGAGGGTGTGTTCCAACTATAAGGGGATCACACTCCTCAGCCTCCCTGGGAAGGTCTATTCGCGGGTTCTGGAGGGGAGGGTCCGTTGGATTGTCGAACCTCGGATTCAGGAGGAGCAGTGTGGTTTTCGCCCTGGCCGTGGAACAGTGGACCAGCTCTATACTCTCAGCAGGGTCCTGGAGGGTGCATGGGAGTTTGCCCAACCAGTCTACATGTGTTTTGTGGACTTGGAGAAGGCATTCGACCGCGTCCCTCGGGGAGTCCTGTGGGGAGTGCTCCGGGAGTATGGGGTGCCGGGCCTCCTTATAAGGGCTGTTCGGTCCCTGTACAACTGGTGCCTGAGCTTGGTCCACATTGTCGGCAGTAAGTCGGACTCGTTTCCACTGAGGGTTGGACTCCGCCAGGGCTGCCCTTTGTCACCGATTCTTTTCATAACTTTTATGGACAGGATTTCTAGGTGCAGCCAGGGCGTTGAGGGTGTCTGGTTTGGTGGCCTCAGGATTAGGTCTCTGCTTTTTGCAGATGATGTGGTTCTGTTGGCTTCTTCAGATCGTGACCTTCAGCTCTCACTGGAGCAGGTCGCAGCCGAGTGTGAAGCAGCTGGGATGAGAATCAGCACCTCTAAATCTGAGACCATGGTACTCAGCCAGAAAAGGGTGGAGTGTTCTCTTCAAGGTCAGGGAGGAGTTGCTCTGGGTCTTGTTCACGAGTGAGGGAAGGATGGAGCAGGAGATCGACAGGCGGTTCGGTGCAGCATCAGCAGTGATGCAGACACTGCATCGGTCTGTTATGGTAAAGAAGGAACTGAACCAAAGCAAGGCAAAGCTCTTGATTTACCAGTCGATCTATGTTCCTACCCTCACGTATGGCCATGAGCTGTGGGTAGTGACCGAAAGAACAAGATCGCGAATACAAGTGGCCGAAATGAGTTTCCCCCGTAGGGTGGCTGGGCTCTCCCTTAGAGACAGGGTGAGAAGCTTGGTCATTCGGGGGAGAATCAGAGTAAAGCCGCTGCTCCTCCACATTGAGAGGAGTCAGATGAGGTGGCTCGGGCATCTGGTCAGGATGCCTCCTGGACGCTTCCCTGGTGAGGTGTTCCGGGCTTGTCCCACTGGGAGGAGGCCCCGGGGAAGACCCAGGACACGCTGGAGAGACTGTGTCTCTCGGCTGGCCTGGGAATGCCTCGGGTTTCCCCAAGAAGAGCTGAATGAAGTGGCCGGGGAGAGGGAAGTCTGGGTTTCCCTGCTTAGACTGCTGCCCCTGCGACCCGATTCCGGATAAGCAGTGGAGAATGGATGGATGGATGGATCATTAACTATATTAGTCAATGCGCTAAATTCATAAAAAATTTCTGAGGTGTTTGTGTATGTTTGTATAAATCTATAGATGCCCAATCTCCTCTGTATACTATTAGTGTTTGACATCTAACTGATGGATTACGAAGATGTTTTTGAAGTCATCTTCAGCTCTGGAAAAACCACTCTATATATTTAAAAATCTGCATTGTTAAATCCAGGTTTAAATCCAGGTCCTGGTTCTGCTGGCAGAAGGCTACACTGCGTGGCAGGCTGATTCCAAGTTTTTAAGATAGCGGTACACAAGAACAAGGTGAAGCAGGAGACATTGGCAATGACCAAAAACCAGCCAGGTGGAGGGAAGAAGCAACTTTCTAATGCCAGAGATGATTGTCAGCTTATCCGGCAGTGCCTCAAAAATTGGACGATGACGTTAAATGACCTTCAACAGCAATGGGATACATTTAGTGTGCACAGTTCGGTGCACAGCTACAGCAGTTCTTAACAAGCTCCTAGAAGCAGGTCTGAAGTCCCATAAAGCACGGAAGAAGCCCTTCATTAATGAAAAGCAGGGAAGATCCAGGCTGGAGTTTGCAAAAAATAAATAAATAAATTGAGAAATGAGTGAAACTAAATGTTTGGCTGTGGTTTCTTAATTTTTTTCCAGGGCTGTATTTAACATGTATTTATGTTTGCACTACTTAACATTTATATTCATGATATTCATTTGTATTAATATCACTAATTTTAACAACGTTGATAGCTAGATAGGTAGCAAACTAACATTATTGCTAATTGTGAATATAAAGCAAAATTACTTTGTATCTTGTTAACACTGATATATTGGCCATGTTGGCAACAATCAACATAAGTCCATTCAAAACATTGAACCATTCCCCAACAGCTGTGTAAATATAGGTTTTTTGTGGTTACGTTTCTTCAGGCTCTGGAAATAATGGTGATGCATGTTTTTTACTGGACAGGGACAACTTATAATATTTGTGTGTGTACAGTGCTCATTTTTAAAAGACAAAAATATCCCATGCAGTCATACCCTGCACGCCTGACCCTCCTGTCTCCGCCCTAATGTGGCCCTCATGAGCCACACCTGGTGCTTGTTGCCCCTCATTAGTCCAGTCATTGACCTAGAACCCTCGTGTAGCCTGCCTCCCTTGCTCCACTGCTCCCGTTTTATTGTCCCTTGCAATTTTATTTCCAGTCTTTGTTGTTTGAGTTGAATTATCATTATTATTATTATTTTTATTAAGCCCATATCTGTGGTTCTGTGGCTGTGGATTGCATTTAAGCAGGGTGTCAGGTCACCCTGACATTCTTGTATGACTTCATGTATTCTTGTATCATTCTTGTATGATTGACTCCTGTCAATCGAGATTTGTTGCAAAAGAATGTGATGAAAGTGGATACTTTTTGTAATTACATCACAAGATCCTGTTTTGAATGTTAGGTATATAAAAAAATAACTAACTAAAATTATGGGTCTAATTAAAGTGGTCTTGAAAAATGAAGCTGAAAAGTTTGCAAACTTGATCGATGTTTTCATTTATGTTTGAAGATTATGTCAGCTTATATGCCACAATGCTTTAGATGGTAAAGGAGCAACATATAGTAAATTGATAGAAATGTCATGGATAGAGCATTTAATACAATTGCCACATTTTCTCTAAAAATTACAACAATTAGCTATTAATATGATGACAACTATCTAAAACACATCTATTCTACCACTAAGTTCGACAGTAAGATGGTTCATCAGTTATGAGACTTGGGGTAATTTATGCATGTTTGTTGGTGCAAATCTTTATGCAGTCTACTTATCCAGACTTCCTTTATATTAATCTGTTTTGGCTGTATATTTTTGGAGTGTTATCTGTAGGAGTAATAGCTGTAGAATTATGGCTACTTAATGCTGTTGTTTATTGTTTACTAGCAGGGTTGTCTGTATGTAGCAGTCTTGGTAGCTGCTAGATGGTGAGTTATGTAAGTTTTTTGCTCAGTTCTATCCCTATAAACACAACTACCAATCAGATCAGAGAATATGCAAAGCAAAATAACACCTAATGAATATCAGCAAACAAATATGGTTGTATAACACTGCCATCTGGTGTTGATTTTCATGCCAAATTCTGCATTACTTTTTTCTCTCCTCTGGTGGGCACTATTTCTTGAAGAGTGGTATTAGTGCACAATTTCACAGTGCTTTAGGCAAACTCTAGAAGGATCTGAATATTTTATTGGGAGGCCTGAAGACCAGGACCATAAACCAGCTTAATGTAGAGGAGTGCCATCAACTAATAAGATAATGACCTACAGAAAATTAACTCTACATAGAAACAATAATAGCAAACCTATTAGACATAAGTATACCTACAATGCATTATACTTCTGAATGACAATATAATTTTGCCATTTAACTTTTACTAATTTTTCTCAAAAAACGCACATCACTTTAAGTAGTTTTATGCCAAAGAAACATATCATTTTTAAAACCTAATTCAAAAAACGAAACCCTACTCTTGCACCAGGACAACAAAAGCAATGAAGGCACCTGGATGCTAATACTCTGTGCCTGTTAAGGTACTCTGTACCTGTTTGGGAAGACAGAGTCTAATGAATTTCCGTATATCGACATTAAGGTGATTTCTGAAACCTCTCAGGACATTTATAAACTGGAACGGAGAGAGGGAGAGAGAGAGAGAAAGAGAGAGAGAGAGAGGAAACAGCTTTGAAATGAATTTGGTCTCACTCCTTTAAAAAACTAATGGCGCTTTCTTGTCCTTGAAGTGATGCACACACTCCATACCTACTTTTGCGTCAGGGAATCTCAGTGGCTAAGTAAAGGTAATATTGCCTTTGAATATTGCATTGAAATAAAAATATTGAATATTGAATATATTGAATATTGAATTTTTTTACCATGTTATTACACAAAAAACTCACACAACACATTGTTTTCCTTGCTTAATGATTAATTCATTAGTAGTGTCTCAAAGTCTTTGCTTGCCATTTGTAAAAATAAGCCAGTTTAAAAAAAATTAATGAAAACTATAATGCCAAAAATTAATGAGTGAGTGAATGGATGTTACATTTATATAGTGATTTTCAAGGCACCCAAAGTGCTTTTCAGAAGCAATGGGGAGCCACTTCAAAAAGCATCACTGTGTAGCCCCCACCTGGATGATGCGATGGCAGCAATTCTGTGCCTGTACACAGAATTCACCAGTTAGATATGGGGGGTGGTTAGGAGGCCACATTTGACAGGGCCATAGTGGCCAGTGGGAAAAATGACAATAGAACTCTTTTTATTTGTAATTCACCCATCATGGAGCAGCTTATCCAAAGCAGACCTGCAATGGACCTGGAGCTTGAACTAGGAAGCAGAGGAAACAAGGAAATGATAATTAATTCTTAATTGTATTTTTTGTTTCCAGTCACAATGGGGGGGGGGGGGGGGGATATGG
>JAODKL010000154.1:0-16826 GCA_026780765.1 Petrocephalus schoutedeni
CCCTGCCCCCCCCCCCCCCCCCCCCCCCAAGCTCGTCCTCACCTGTCTGTATGTGTCATAGAGAGCCCAATGAGGTAAGAGAGAGGGAGAATCTCCCCACAGGGGTGAATGTAGCATCTTCTATCCTCTTCCGTCTTGTTCTGGAGCACATGGCCCTCGATGGGGATGGCAGTGCTGTATTTGACTGGCTTTTATATCTCTGATGCATTGGTTATAAGATTCACTCAGGAGTTTTACAGATTGTCTATGAATTCAAAAGAGGGATACTGACCCACCCCCCCCCCTTTGGGTGGGGATCCTCAGGGCCTGGAGCTGGTACATGGGAACGTGGACAGGGCTGTTTTGGTAGGTTAATGGAAAGGCCGGCTGTTAGGTGTCGCCTTACCACTGCAGTGGGCCTTACTGGCTGTCGCTGTGCCCGTTACCTGGGGGGTGGGAGCCCCCTTATTAAGTCACACCTGGCATTATTTTTAAGTCTGGTAGTCCAGCCACAGGGTCTCTGCCCCAAGCGACACCCTGATGAGTCCTGATTACCTGATGCGATGAAGGTCATGTGACCCCTTAAAGGCACAGTGCAGCACACTGAACCTCTGCTTGTGTGACTGTCTCCCCCCCCATGGCAGAAAAAGGACAAGGAAAAGCGCTTCTCCTCCCCGGGGGCCAAACGTCCAGCCTCCCCCTCCAGCATGCCACGCGCCACCTCCCCGGGCCCCGGGGCCCCCTACAGTGCCCAGAGGAGGCCCCCATCCCCCGCCTCAGCCAGGTAGGATGCTCTAGCTTGACCTCAGTTTGAAGCAGTTGAGACGGCGCCCCCTGCCAGCCTGGGGGTCTGCATTTCAGATTTCTGTCCCTCCATGCTTTTGTGAGGTTAACCCCACCCCCCACCCCCACAGGCAGGGTTCATGTCACCGGCCTCCCTCACCCAGCACGGGGCGACCGCAGCCCCCCTCACCGCAGCCGAGCTCCAGGCCCCCTCTGCTCCAGCGGCCCGCACTCACCCCCACCGGCCCCCCCACTCTCCGGAAGCGGGACGCCAAGCAGAAGGATGGCTCCTCGGGGCAGCTGCTCCCGCAGTACTGCCAGGATACAGCAGGGGGCAGCATAGCACCCAGCAACAGGACCAAAGACGGTGGGTGACCCGTCTGCACCCAGGTATGATGCCAGGGGTGCCTTTTTGTGAATTTGGGTTCATCAATCAGTTACGGCTATGAAAAACCAAAATGTGGACCTGTCAGAAAAAAAAAACTAAAAAAAATACATACATTAAAATAAGACATAAGTCTGACATTTAAAAAGCTATCCTTCACATTCTCACTTGAGTGTTTGGAATTGCGCCCTCTAGTGTCATTGTTTTTTGTTGCACGATGCTGTCCCCCCATTGTCCTAATTAGTGTATTGAAAATCACTGTGCCGAAATGCTGCCTAATAGGTGAGTTACTCGGGATGAGTGTTTGTAGAGAGAGTAAAGTGTGAATGAGCTCTTTAGCAGTGACACAGACACTAGGTGCCTCGTTTCACCCATACAGCAGCGCGGCGCCTTACAGCCGACTGTGCCGCAGAATCGGGTACGAAGCTCGTCGCCGGCTCCACCTCCGCACAGGAGGCTGCCAAGATCCTGTCGGAGAACCGCCGCCTGGCGCGCGAGCTGAAGGAGAGGCAGGAGCAGCTCCGCCTCCAGAAGGAGGAGGAGGACCGGTAAGGAGTGGCGCGGGGGCTGGGCGAAGGTCGGCGAGCATCCCAGCTGCCTTTCGTATATCTCGGCTGTAGTTATAATGAGCAATATGAATGTAACAAAGATCATGGTTTTGCTTACTCCAAGTCACTGTTCCTTTCACCATTGAGCCCTTCCCACCCCAGTTGACCTAGTTTGAGAATCATTGGTCTATGAAAGGCCCTGCTCCCCCCATAAGGAGGCCTGCTAGTTCCCTCACATGCCTGAGAGGTGGGCTGAAGGTTGTATTGCTGGATTGTTGTGTATGGATTTAGGTTGGAGTTTGAAAGCTTGGTTTCACTGTATGTTCGCACCGCGAGCAGCGACAGTGTCAGCGATGGCTCTTGCCGCCCTGCACGCGACGCTAGCCAACGGCGGAGATGCTGGATTAGACCGAGGGAGAGGGGTGGGAGCTGTCCGGTTTAGACGGGGTGATGGGGCATACATTGTCATTTTTGTATTTTTTTTCCTGCTATTTATATGCATGTTCATCTTAACCAGTCTAGCATTATAAAAGTTTATGCTAGTTTTGACTGCTTTTCATACCCCCCCCCCCACTGCACCTGTGGGCCAGTTTATTTTGCAGTCAGAAACACTGCAGTAAATGGTCATCATGTAAATAAGAAATGTCTAAATATTTATATTCTATATAGATAATGTAAATGACATTTTTATGACATGGTCATTAAGAGATACACAAAGAAATACTGGTAACCTCCTAACCGTTTGGGGAAAGATCGTGCAAGTTGGCATGTAAGTGGAATGTGCTATAGGTAATTTCAGGATTTTGGAGTGACTAAGACTAAGCATTTTGGTAAAAGCATGTTTATTGACTTTTCCATTTATTGACACTCCATCAAATGGTTCTAGAAATTATAGAGGTTGGGAGGTGGGAGGAGCATGGCTCAGGTGGGAGGAGCATGGTGCAGGTGGGAGGAGCATGGGGTAGGTGGGAGGAGCATGGAGCAGGTGGGCGGAGCAGGTGTCTGTGCTGTCTGGGGAAATCATCTCATGTCATTGAAACGGCATCTTCCCTAGTTCGTGAATCACCAGGCTCAACGAATATTACAGACGTATCCAACTCTTCGGGCTGTGCTTTCCGAACGATCCCGTTATCCAGCACCTGACGACATTTGGGGCCTCCGAATCGTTAGTAACCGTGTCGTCCGATTCGCGGTTGACGACAGGCTAAGGGCAGAGCAGGAGAGGCGTCTGGCGGAGGAGGAGAGGGCTCTGCTGCTGGAGCAGGAGAGGATCCGGGCCGAGGAGAGGAAGAAGGAGGAGGCAGTGTGGGCCCGCCTGGAGGCGGAGCAGAGGCAGCAGCTGGAGGTGGAGGAGCTACAGAGGCAAGCGGAGCTGCAGAAGGAGGTGAGCGTCAGCTCCCGCGTCCCACAACGTACGTCAGGACCTTTCCGTACCCTGACCCAGGCCTTCCCGGGGCGGCGAACCAGCGTGCGCCAGTGATCAGAGATGGAAAGTTCAGGTCGAGAAAGTAGGAGTCCAGACCGGGATTTTGTTTCGACCGACCAGTTGAGGACTCTGCGATTTCTCTTTTTGTACTCAACTGGTTGGTTGAAACAAAATCCTGGTCTGGATTTTAACCCGAGTCGTTGTGGGAACGTCGTCCCCCAGCGCGAAGAGGCCGAGGCCCGAGCCACGGAGGAGGCGGAGAATCGGCGGCAGGAGAGAGAGAGGATCCTGCAGAAGAGCCAGCAGGAGCGACTGCAGAGGAGGAAGGTCAGTCGGCGGGTCGGCCGGCGGCTCGGAGAGCCCCACTGTCCCCTTCCCCGGGCTCTGACGTCTGTGCGTGTGGCGCTCCTCTCTGTTTAAGAGAATTGAAGAAATAATGAGGAGGACGCGGAAGACGGAGCAGAATGATCCGAAGGTGGGTGCCGTCTCTCTCCGGGCAAACGCGTGACTCCAGGTAGCTCCGAAACAAAGTACCGTACATGGAAAATACAGGCAACACTGAACAACTTTGAATGGAAACTCAAACGGCTGAGTTTTGTTTATTTTTTTATAAAAAATATTTTTGATATTGTGATGTTTTTTAGTTTGTCCAATCCACGGTTTGTTGAATCCCACGAACCCTGCAGAAAGGGAGGGCTGTCTGTATTGTCACGACTGACTTGAGATCTTCCATGATCTGCAGAGAGAGGAGAAGGGAATGCTGGATGCGAATGAGGAAGAGCACCGTGAAGCCAAAGGTGAGGCCGCGGAGCGCCGTCGTGCGTCGCGGTTGGCTTACTCCAACGAGGCCACCTCCCCAAACGTAAGCGTGGCCGGAGGTGACGGGCTGTGTATTTTGCAGAAGAGGACCTGAAGGAGACCGGGGATGACAGAGAAGTGAGGAATGTGGGGTGGGGCTGGCCTAAGCAGACTCCAGCGGCATTGCAGGAGCTGTCTGTCTGCGGTGTGAAGGCTGACAACAAGGAGACTGTGTTCCAGCAAGAACCGATGGCCATTAGGTCAGTATGGGACGGGACTGCTACTGTACAGGGGAACACCCCACCCAGGATGCTTCTATTGGGTACGGGACGGTACTGTACGGGGGGACACCCCCACCCAGGATGCTTCTATTGGGTACGGGACGGTACTGTACGGGGGGACACACTCACCCGGGACACCTCTATTGGGTATGGGACAGTACTGTACAGGGGGAACACCCCCACCCGGGACGCCTCTTTTGGGTACAGTACGGGACGGTACTGTACAGGGGGACACACTCACCCGGGACGCCTCTATTGGGTACGGGACAGTACTGTACAGGGGGACACACTCACCCGGGACGCCTCTATTGGGTATGGGACAGTACTGTACTGGGGGACACCCCCACCCAGGACGCCTCTTTTGGGTACGGGACAGTACTGTACGGGGGGACACACTCACCCGGGACGCCTCTATTGGGTACGGGACAGTACTGTACGGGGGGACACTCACCCGGGACGCCTCTATTGGGTACGGGACAGGACAGTTGCTAGTTTGCTTCCTGTAGATCAGACACACAGCCATTAGGCCCCTGAGTATGGCCTTTGAACATAACTATCCCAGGGGGGGTGGCTGACCCTGCAATCTGATCCCAAACTTCACTCGCACCTGTGGGCATTGTCAATTTCACATGGGGGTTAATAAAGGTTAGCTACCTGGAAGCACGGTGATTATTATTCATTATTGATTATTAGTGCTGCTGCCTCACACCTCTGGGACCAGGGTTCGAGTGTCCGCCATGGCTCTGTGTGAGGAGTGTGTGTGTGTGTGTTCTCCCCATGTCGATGTGGGGTTTTCTGAGTGCCGTGTCCGAGTTCCCGTGAAGACCAGGTAATATAGTCTGGGTAGTCTACATTTTCCCCCGAAGTGTAAACATCCCCTGTATAGAAAATCACAGCCATTGATGAAATTACGGGAATCCAAGGATCTAAATGACACTCAAGTCGTTGACGAGCATTAGTACAAGACAATTGGCAGTCCTTTGGCGCCCCCTAGAGGCTCCTTTGGAAATTAATTTGGTATTTAATATTTGGCTGAGTGTACACATTCTGTGATGGGTTAGTGACCTGTCCTGGGTTATTCCCTTTGCAGCTGTATTTACTAGTATAGGCTCTGGACCCCCCTACATAGTACAAGTGGGTAGAGCATATTGATGGATGTATTCATTCTGATTATATTTCTATTTATTTATGAATGGCATTTCAAAACGTTTTGTAATACATTATTAATTGAATAATTGATAGCTTTCTATGCTTTATTCAATCTGTGTCGTCCAGCCCATACCGATATCCTTTGTGTGATGTAGGTATGGGCTGCATGAACTCCACCATGATTTTTATTTTATTTTTTTTCACCCACAGCCCAGCACCCAAGACACGGCTGATGGACGAGGGGCCCAACGACCGGTCGCTGCCCGCCCAGAAGTGCCGGGTGGGCTCCTGGAGTTTCGAGGAGCTCATTGATAAGGGTGTGCACCCCAAGAGCTGGCCAGTAATTGGGGGAGATGTCTGCGAGACAGAGGGCCCTCCCGCGGACAGGGCGCCGAACCCCAGCCAACCCTTACAGGCTTTGTCTGGTCAGTAATGGCAGTGCTTAGGGGGGGGGGGGGGGGGGGGGGGGGGGGGGGGGGAGGTCGCTTTGAGTGTCAGCAGGTTATTGGCTATTTCTTGTAGAGGGGATGGTCTGTGGCTAGGAATGAGTAGAGTCATGGAGTCAGTGGTAGGGCTTGAAGTGTGGTGTTGCTGGGGTCACTGAGCACCGGTAGCTCTCGGCTTTGGCCAAGATCAAGTCAGTTTCTCAAAGTGGGTGGTCGTGGCCCTCCGGAGGTGCAGACCTCCTGCCGTGAGAAAAGGGGCTCATCATTCTGATTTATAGTGAAGACCACTCTCCCTCTCTGCATCCTTTGGACCTTTTAACCTGACTGTTGGCAGGAGGGCCTCATGGCGTTGACTGCCGATCGTCTCTTTGGGTAATCTGCGCCATTTCCATAGTGTTGGTAAGAGATGGAGTCATGCCTTGTAGCTTAGCAAGCTTGACCTCCACATTGGCGACTGAGTTTGGGGAGGATGGGATCAAAACCTGAATTTCCACACTAAGGCCTCTGATTCGGAAAGGTTTGGAGACTTGGGCCCAGTATCAATTGGCTACATCAAAGTCAACGGGCCAGTTCTCGCGACCTCGGCCACGGGAAGCCCTGTGCATCGTCATTCCCCGCCGACACGGAAGCCCGCAAGAGGGCACGTCAGATTATAGCAGCCTTTCTGGTCTGGCGTCTCGCTCTGTGGTCCGTCAAACCTTCGCCGTGTCGCCTGACATGCCGTGGAAAGTGTCGAGGATCTCCGGGTCTGACGGCTTATTCGGGATCACTAGTGGAGGCGGGCATAAGAAGCTCATAGTGCATGCAGTGAAGGCTGTTGGCGCTCTGAGCAGAGCCGTGCTGAAGCGCGTGTGTTTTGAGGGTACTGAGGAGTGGCAGAGCTCCCACTGACTGTCTGACAGCTTCTCAGCTCAACCCCGCTCTCTCTCTGCCGGCACCTTCTGTGACATGATGCTGCTGATGTTGGTGTGAATGGCATCAGTTGCCCTTGCTAACTGGGGGCTCTTATCACCACATATGGGGAAGTCCCTCCGCGTCACTGAGATCCTGACAAGTGCCAGGTGGGGAGAGGAGGAAAATCTCACTGCTGAGGGGCTCTTAGTCTGCCTGCCTGTCTGTCAGTCAGATCCCACTCCAATGGCCTTGCTGTGAAGTCAGGGTCCCTGGGGGCCACAGAACATCTAGGTGTCATCCCACTTGTGCCTGGGGGGGGGGGGTCCTCAAAGCAGGATTTCAGTTAGCTGGATTAACTTGAGATGGAAGTCATGATTGTCCAATAAGAGTTTAGGTAAGAAGAATTCCTATTGGACAATCATGACTTGGTTAAGTTAGCCCAGCTTACCAAGAAATCCTGCTTTGTGGAACATCCCCTTGGTCAGTATAGACTCATCGGTGCTTGGAAACTCAGTCCCACCCCCTCCCCAGGAGTGGCTAGGTGGGGAATTAAAGGTTCATGTGCCCCAAGAAGCACTCCCTCCAACCCCCCCCAAAAAACACCACAGTGTTGGTGGTGAATCCAAAACAGCCATTGATAGGGCTGCCAGCTAGCTCCAACTGGCCGGATGTCAGCGGCGTGGGCGATTTAACTCCGCTAAATGGCACGCGACCACCCCCGAATACACAAGCTGAAACGCGCAAACGCCAGCGTATGGCACTGTGTGCAAAGCACAGGCGAAGATCCTTCTCCGTTAGATGAGAGAAATGGCTCACAGCATCATTATGGCCCAATTTTTTATTTTATTTTTTTTCATCCTCTGGTTTCCACCAGAACATTCCATGGTGTGCTAAACAAAAAGTCCTGGTGCCCAGAGTTACGAGACCACATGGGGAGCGTTCCTAAGAGCGTCTCCTCCATATTCCTCCTTCATAGGAGGGCTTACGGGGGGCGTCGCCCTCCTAGCTAGCTGCCTAACCATTACAATGTGATCTTGATTTGTAGTTAGTCTATAGGTGGTGCTGTAACCTTGTACGTCCATCGCAGGGGGCATCTCTGTGAATGTGCCCTTGCTTTTTCCGCCGTGGTTGTCTTCCAGGTACTCATTGGTTTCCGGATGTTTTTTTTTGGTGATGTTTTGTCTTATTTGCCATTGTGTGTCATCCCATGTGACGTGAGCACATGCTCTGTGATAGGCCGGCATGCCATTCAGAGCCCCCTGCCTGTCACCCCTTGTCTGCTCCGCACCCCCTGCTTATGTGGTTATGGAAGACGGCTTGATCGCACACATTTGCTTTGAGGGATTTAAGACATTTTGCAGAATGGCTGAAATGGCGACCTGCCCGGTTTCTCTTCTCTCTGCCCCTCAGAAATCTGATTGCACGGCCCTCCGCCGGCCCACGTTCCTTGCACTGCCTTCTGGTCCCACCTCCCAGCTGCTTCACCAGGACGGATGTACGCGGAGGATCCGGGCAGGAGCGGAGCGGAGGCACGGGGGTCGGCCATTTTGCACCTCTTTAGGAATAATGTTAAAAAAAAAAACCTTCAGGGAGGGGAAAAAAATTGTCTAGGCGTTTGCCATCACTTGCTGTCGCGTCGTAACAGAAAATGGGTCTAGTTTTTAGCATTATTCTTGTTATAAAACTAAGATTCCTGTTATACGGAAACATCTTAGTCAAATGCTTTCTCTATTTAGTCTGATGGTGTTTTTAGCATAAACACGTCTGGGGGACTTTTCCTGTGGTTCTGTGGCACCGTGGCTTCTGGAAACTGGATCGGTTTTGTGTGGTTTGGGTTTCCGGTGCCTCGCCTCCAGTTACATCCAGCTAGCGCTCTAAGAAACGGCCCGATATGCACTTTATAAAGGCATTATCTGAAATTTCAAACATTCGTTTACGGTCAACGGTCATTGGAAAACAGTCTAGGGGCTGTAAAAGTCTGACTCCTAATAGTGTGAATTACATTTTGACTAGTATTTCTGCAGGTTTTCCGGGAGAGACCGCAGCACTGAGTTCTCAGGAACCACAAAAGCTGCCATCTTGCATTCCTGTGGGGAGGGGGGCACTGAAATTGACAGCATGGGGCCTGAAACCGCCACCTCATGTTGCCTTTTAGGACTGAATGCCATCCCTATAAATATGTAAAAAAAAAGCATGTAAACAGCCACAGGCCAATAGGGGCTGGGTGACTTTGGTGGGCGGGACCATTTTCCCACAGGGATGTCAGTGACTGACTGCTTTTCTGTCCCCCAGCTAAACCTCAGAGCAAAAGCAAGGTTCTTTACCACAATACTTCAGTTTAAAGGGGCAGGATGTGGTTAAGGGAAGGCGGTGTACGTGAGAAACACTGCGCTTCATATGTTAACTCTTTGGAAGATTGCTGGAGGTTTATTTTCATTGACTTTTAAGCCTTTGACCGGTTTATAAGTTCTATGCACCTGATCCACGCCCCGTCGTAATATCCGCACAGACTGAATACCGTTTTTCCACCTTAATGTATGATGTCATACCCATAGTTGACCACAGGAGGGCAGCCCGTGTTCAGGTGTCCGCTTGGTGCGCGAAATCTGCGGTAAAAAGTCTGAGAATCGCCCAGAAGCCAGAAGTTTTTCCACGCTAAAGTAACCAAATATCACACAGGGGATACAGTGCTGACTGTTTAACACGTGTTTTGTACTATTTCGCTATGTGCTAAAAAAAAAAAATCTAGACCAGATTTTCTTACCGTGGTATACCTTTTTGTGTTAGATGAACTTTTTTTTTCATTAATGTTCACAGATGACTGTATATTAAAGTGTATTTCGTATATTAAGGCGTTTTATTTAATCAGTTTAAAGCTGAAATGTCACTTTGTGAAGGGAGATGGTTGGCAAAGCTGATGGCTGGGGTCCCGGTGGACCCCGTGTTTAGCACGTAGCTGAGCATTTCGGGATCACTACATCTCATTTTGCCTCTTTGACTCCCGTCTCCCCTCACCTCCGGTGGCTCCTTGGTGTTTGCGGTATTGCCAAACGTGCTCACGCCTAGCAAAGACGGGATTCGGGCCTTAAATCTCACGCACACACGGGGAGGTAGGCCTCCAGGGTCACACGTCCCTCGGCGCTGCTGGTCCTTCGGGTTTTGGTTGGCTAACCCCGTGCCTGTGTACATACTGACACGTGACCCAAATCCTGCTTGATTATTGGCTGACTAGGAATGGCAAGTTATGAAATCCCTCCTCGTATTCCTCTTCCTTACCAATTATAAAGCATGAGTCGTATCTGCCTGAATGTCAGCCGGCAGGTCTCGACCACACGCGTCGCTAATGTAACCTCTGTCTCCTGTAAGCGCTGTGCTAGACTGTCTCCCAGCCTCCCCATTCCCCTGTCTAAGCAGCCTTAAAAAACGCTAAGGATCCAGACCATCAGATGACTGGTGGGGGGCAGTGCCAGCACTGCATTGGACTTTCAGACGGTTCTGCGTGATGTGGATTCCACATACAGTATATGGGACAGAGTGCACTGGCTGATAACGGGATCGATTTTTAATGTAATGTTCTGATGACCCTATACAGTCTAGAAACCTTCAGGTGTATCACTAATGTGTATTTAATAGTGGAATGGTTCTCAGTGTCATCGCTCTCAAACTTAACATGCAACAGCGCCTCCATATGGTTGGGTGTTGTAACTACATTGTAAAAAAAAAAATAATATGCTCACCTAGGATGGGAGACCCAGAATCTGAAAATGTCTGGAATTTGTGTGGGTGCATCTGTTAAATATGTCCACTGTACTGATGAAAATGTAAAAATATATTGTCTGAATAAAGATGTGGCACCATGAGTGGGGAGGATCCTTCTCTTATTGAAATGTCTGTGTTCAGAAAGACTGTGATACCTTTTTTTTTTCTTTTCTTTTCTTTTCCCAGGTGGTCACACTTTATTTTTTGCAGCTGCGTGTACATGTGGTGAACAGATTACAGCGTTATTGCAGACGTTACTGTAAATGTAGCTTAACTATACACACTACATGGGAAAGCCTTTGCTAAGTCGCTGTTTATCTGAGCTGATTTTGAGCGAGTTACGGCAGAGCCATGCACATGGTGCAGAGGAAATGTCAGCACTTAGCGATCGTAATGTAAGGGATCATCACTGAAGCGTGCTCCCTGCCTTCACTGGTATTATCCTAAGCATCAAAAAGCCAGCAGCTACTGGATAGTGTTACTAAATGAAAGAATCATCATTACCGTGTCAGATTGACCAAACTGCATATTACAGAAAAGAGCTGTTCACCGAAAGCTTGGAATTACTAGCAGATGTATAGAGAAGCTAGGGCTGATTGACCGCCTCTGAAATCTAAATTGGGCACTAGTTTAGAATCATTTATCTAACAAGCGTGTTCCTGGTGACCCAGCCCTAGGTGCGGGTGGCCCTCCGGCCACCAGGGGGAGCCGCTCACAGCTTCTTGGCACAGTCGGGGCAGTAGAGGGCGTCACCCTTGGCCACGAAGCGCTTGCTGGCCAGCGAGAGAGAGCACTTCTTGCAGTTGAAGCAGTACTCGTGCCAGGAGCTGCCCTCGTAGTTCACCACGTTGGTGCCCTTGCCGAACCCTGTGGGCGGAGCCACGGCTGGTGAGACGTGCAGTCGCCTCTCGGGGGGGCGCGGCCGAAATCGGTGTCACGGTGACTCCAAAACCACGCCACACGATCTACATCTGCAAAAGCTTTTTATACTGTGGAATTGGGTTTTTCAACAGTTTTTGACCTGCCCTATGTATGTATATGTGTGTGGCTGGCTGGCTGTGTCTGTATTGTATGTCTCTGTCAGTTCACACACACACACACACACACACACACACGCTGACCTGTGATGGGGTTCTGGCAGCCGCCACACTTCTTGGCCACGCAGCTCTTGTAGCAGTCCACGCAGTAGACAGACTCGTCCTGCGAGGTGAAGCTACTGCCGGCCAGCGGCTTGCGGCAGTTCTGACACACGAAGCAGCTGGAGTGCCAGGGCTGGTCCTGGTAGGTCACGCCCCCGGAGGTGATGGCCTGCGGGGACAGGAGAGGTGGGAGGGAGTGTCAGACCCTGGCCAGGCCCCGCCCCCCTCCCCGCCTGGCCAGGGCCCCCAGCCACAGCACCTGCTTGCAGTGGACGCAGTGCTTGGCGAATTTCTTCTCGTGGCAGGGAGCGCAGTAGACGTCCTCCCCCTTGGTCAGGAAGCTCTGGGAGTAAATGGGCCGCTTGCACTGGTAGCAGGTGAAGCATTCTTCATGCCACACGTTGCTCTTGTACTCCACGTTTTGGGAGCCTGGGGAGGGCGAGCGCGGTCAGATCCGTGTCTTTGTGATGCAGGCCACCGGGCCACTATGCTCTGTGGAATCACAGTGCTCACAAAGCTTGCTTAATTCGGCAAAGTTATTGGTTTCATAACAAAAGCCCATTGACAAGCAGTGCTCAACATATCTGCACATATCTCCCGCACTGACATTTTTCTGACAGACAAGTTTAGTTCTGTTTCGGCTATTTTGCTATTAATTGCAATTGAAGTCACTGGATACTAGACAGAAATTTTTGATGTTTTATGTTATTGCAAAGGTGCTAGTAATTAACCTCTCTGTCAATGTATTTAAGGCTGGGCAACTCTTCCAGAAGTATAATTTGGGTTTCACCATCACTACTTGAAATGAATGTTTTACTGAGAAATACAGATTTTTGTAAATAAAAGAATGAAGTAATGATGTTATGAAACCAATAGATTTGCAATGTTTTTGCTGCCTGTGTCCCAAGACGTTCTTTGAGCACTGTACATGTGAAATGGTGCATGTATTCCCAAGTGTGTCTGTGCAGGCTTTGCTTCAGGGGCCCTGTCATCAGCCCTCACTAATCAGAGCACTGCAAAGATGCACTGCAGCATCTCACTGGCTTAGGTGTGTCACATGGGCAGACGTACCAGGCAGGATGGGCTTGTAGCAGCCGTGGCAGCGGGGCGAGTCCTCGCGTGCACTGCACTTCCCACACAGAATCTTGTCATCCTTGGCGCTGAAGGGTTCGCCGGCCAGCGCCTTGTAGCACTTGGCACAGCGGAAACAGTCAGAGTGCCAGTAACGACCCTTATGGTGCAACTCCTACGAGGGAAGAAAGAGGCACAGCTGCTAGAGCAGGGAATAAAGACAGCTGTGTGGGGACAGGTCTTACTGGAAGAGAGACAGCTGTGTGGGGACAGATCTTCCTGAAGAAGAGAGACAGACAGCTGTGTGGGGACAGATCTTACAAGAGAGACAGATAGCTGTGTGGGGACAGATCTTACTGGAGGAGAGAGAGAGACAGCTGTGTGAGGACAGATCTTACAGGTGAAGAGAGAGAGACAGCTGTGTGAGGACAGATCTTACAGGAGAAGACAGCTGTGTGAGGACAGATCTTACAGGAGAAGAGAGAGAGAGCTGTGTGAGGACAGATCTTACAGGAGAAGACAGACAGCTGTGTGAGGACAGATCTTACTGGAGGATAGAGAGACTGACAGCTGTGTGAGGACAGATCTTACTGGAGGATAGAGAGACTGACAGCTTTGCGAGGACAGATCTTACTGTAGGAGAGAGAGACTGACAGCTTTGCAGGGACAGCTCTTATAGGAGGAGGAGAGCGCTGTCCATGGACCGACAGAGGAAAAGAGAAGCCGACCTTGGACTCGGTCCCGATGGGGCGGCGGCATTCAGTGCAGGTGTTGGCGCAGTGCTTGTCAAAGCAGCGCACGCAGACGTGCCTCTCATCCTTGTTGACATACTTCTTCCCGTGCAGGTCATCACGGCAGTAAAAGCAGTTAAAGCGCTCCGTCATGGTCGTGCCTGTGTGACTTGGTGGGTTTGCCAAACTGCAGGAAGACAAAGATGGAGGGGTATGACAGGCTGGGGTCACGAGCTGCCCCTTGCACGTCTGCTTAACCAGTCAGGTTCCGAGAAAAGACAGATATATTTAAATTGTAAAAACATATTGTGTATAATTCAAATGACCCTGACCAGGTTGAGCGGTTACCAGATGGATGTATGGATAGATTTTGAGAATATTTTCAACACAAATATCAAAGATCATTAATACAGAATCTATTAAACAAATAAAACCTTTAAGTAAAAGTGTAATCCAGAGTGGCCCAAAGAGGGGGGGTATATCCATGATGGACACCGGTTGGTCTTACGCTGCCCCCACTAAATCTTACATCTCAAAATAACTTATATAGTGCTCTCATATTGAATCCAGCCCCCCCCCTCCCCGCTGGTCGAAGTAATTAAGTACAGCTTGATGTCCGCAAGCCGTTAAAAGAAAATCACCAGCAGATGTGCGTTCAAACACGAGGCTGAGCCATGATGTCACGGCGCCCGACGTGTGTGCATGTGCGTGTGCGTGTGTGTGTTATCTCACCTCAATGGAAGCTCTGTGTCATACACACATGGCTTAACCATACCGTAACCCCCCCCCCCAAACGGTTCAGTCAGACTGGCCTTTAACCAAAGCCAGATGCTCCACAACAGAACTACAGCAAGGGAGTAAAGCTGTGGAGAGACAGATCTTACAGGAGAAGAGAGACAGACAGCTGTGCAGTTAGTCATTATCTAAGCCTGGTATCGACGCTGACCCAGCCCTAAAATGCCCCCAGACCCTCATTTGATTCAATTTCCCCTTTTTTAAATGTAAAAATAAAAACTATTTCACAGGTAACTTGGTCATTGGCAAGTCTCCACTCAAGAGTCAACTAAATTAAGAAAACAACAAGCAAACCACTACAATTACACTGACCGCAGAGGAAGGGTGCTACCCTCTAATGCACAGGAAGGTGATTACACACACACGCCATAGGTACACAGCAGCCCAAGATTAAGGCTTCATTTCCAGCACTTAAAGGCATGTTTCACATGTGAGGATGGAGGAGAGATAAGAGCAAACAAAAGGGCTGATGGGAAAATAAAGCCTGCATTCCTCCACCATGACGAAAGGCGTTTAGCGGGGATCCTGGGAGGCGGCTTGTGACATTTTGGCGGGATCTAGAGGGCTGGAGGCCAGCCAGCCAAAGCGAATGACTCTTTCACCAAGATAAAGATGGCTGACGTCAAATGGCACAAAAAAGGTTACCTGTCAGGAGAGTGTGACCTCCCCTGACTGTAAGAGCTGTGCATGAGAATGCTGCCAGGAGAGTGTGACACTCCTCACTGTATGAGCTGTGTATTTAAACGTTGCCGGCAGAGTATTACACCCTTGACTGTAAGAGCTGTGTATGTAAATGCAGCCAGGAGAGTGTGCCACCCCTGATGTAAGAGCTGTGCATGTAAATGCAGTCAGGTGAGTGTGACACCCCTGATGTAAGAGCTGTGCATGTAAATGCAACCGGGTGAGTGTTACACCCCTGACTGTAAGAGCTGTGCATGTAAATGTAGCCGGGTGAGTGTGACCCCCCCCTCCCCGACTGTAAGAGCTGTGCATGTAAATGCAAACCGGGTGAGTGTGACACCCCTGACTGTAACAGCTGTGTATGTAAATGTAGCCGGGTGAGCGTGACCCCCCCCCTGACTGTAACAGCTGTGTATGTAAATGCAGCCGGGTGAGTGTGACACCCCTGACTGTAACAGCTGTGTATGTAAATGCAGCCAGGCCAGCTGATCTGACTCACATGACAGCGCTGGCCAGCCAGGGAACCCTTCATGTAAAACCTCCTGAAATGCTGGTGCCCGGATCATTATGGGCCTGGGAATGAGGGAACCGGGACCGAAAGGCCATGCAGGCGCCACCAGCCAAGAGCAGGTCCGCCTCCGCTTTCACTGTGTGCAAAGCCACCCTCCTATATCTCACTGCATCTGCTGTGCCTGCCACAGATTGCAGCGCCTTGCTCCGTTTTTGCAGGGAATGAGGCTCCCCAGTCACATGACATCACCGGTTGTGCAATCGATCAAAACAAAGGGGTTTTGTGTTCCAGGCCTTCGGCGATATATAAATAAGGAAAAACCAGGCAGCAAAGAATGAACGGGCTGGACGGGCAATTAACCAGAGTAAATGCTAGAATGTAATAGAATCGCCAGCCAAAACAAATGGCCGCGTCCTCTTCATAAACCCTTCCCAGAAGAACCAATTCACTAACCCCCCCAACAAATAGATAGAATTACAGCGACCCAATAACACATAATGTAATAATGTTTACGTTTCCATCCATCTAGAGTACTAATGGGGTTCCTCACTCCCGTGACCAAACATCCACTAACTACCACAGACACCCACTCCCATCCCTGCCTGTCGCCTGTACAGTTGCTTGTTTAAAGATGCTTCTCACAGTAAGAGACCCACATTAAGGGACACTACATCTTTGCACAGTCGAGTCCCATTGTATCAATTGTCCAGGTCCCACTGACATCACCCCTGCCGAGTGAGTACTTTGGTATGCCCCAGTCTTCCGTCACCCCTGCCGAGTGAGTCCGTTGGTATGCCCCAGTCTTCCATCAGGGGGCAGCGTCAGGCGAACGGCGAGACGGAGCCACGGGAGACGGCGGCCATGACCCTGCCGGGGCCCGTCTGCCTCTCTGCATTCCTCGGTCCGGGAGACTGGCACGTGGCCCAAAGGGCAGCCGGCGTTCACGGCCCTCCTAAGGTCCCCCCGCAACTGTGGGTGTTCCGAATCTGACAGGAAATTCCTGCTTTCTGGGGTTTCGGGGCGTGGGACTGAGAAAGCAGCCAGGTCCGGGGTGAACCGCCTGAACGCGCACAAGTGATGGACATGAGGACGTCCCCCAGGAAGAGGGACAGCGGCGGCGGCAGATAGCCGAGCCGGACTGGCTGTCCCCATAGCTGACAGGCAATAGCGCGGTTTGGCCAAACATGCAGAAACGTCTTTTCTCACTCATACCTGAGCAGGTTTAGCTGCACAGGCCCTTCATCTCCAAGCTGCTGCTTGACGTGCCCTTTAGGCTTATTCTCCAAAACCAAGCTACCCAATGGGTTATTGGTGACAGCAAACATGGCAGGCAGAGATCAAGTGAGCCTACAGACTGTCTCTGAGAGGTACCACAGACTGACTGGCTTACAGACTGTGACTGAGAGAAACCACAGACTGACTGGCTTACAGACTGTGTCAGAGAGGTACC